>VDFB02177260.1:0-28973 GCA_007258455.2 Sequoia sempervirens | reverse complement strand
TTTAATGCAGGATGACTTTGAAAATACTGCTACATTCTCCACTTTGATCCAGAACCTTGAGGACTCATTAGAAACGCTGGAGAAAATCTTATGCGAGGCACGAGCATTCAGTCACGGTATTAGAGTTTCAGTTGGATTGTGTTCCGCCTATTTCAGTTCATGAGGTTGAGGCCGTACTTAGCAGATTTGTTGAGTTGGCAGTCAGAGAGAAGGCCAATGGGAACCGCATCTTTGAACCCGGATCTTCTAGAAGACTGAGCATTTATTACATTTGCTATTTGGGGAGTGAGTGGGAATCTTTGATTCATTTAATGTACCACTCCCTATTCTGGCAGTTTTTAGGGTTAGGGCTGAGGTGGCACGATTCTGGCCACTCTATTGATTGTAACCCTAGCCGTCCTTTGGGACTTGGCTAGCTATAAAAGGGGGAGTCCCCCTCATTTGTAACACAATCAGAATATTAGAAGATCAGTTAGAATCAGAGTAGACATTGAGAGAGCTAGATAGTGTAGTATTGTAGAGCATTTTGCATAATTTGGAGAAGAAAGAAAGTTTTCCCTTTGAAAACTTTTGAGGAGATTGTTGTGTAACACATTTTATGATAATAGATCTTTTCATTGATGATGAAATTTGTCTTGTCATGAAATGCTAGCAAGGTTTCTTCTTCCTTTCGTATCCAAGTAGATTAGATTCATGCAAGTAGCTTACTTCGGTGTGTGGTGTTTTATTGAGATAGCTTCACTTTATTCCATACCACTAGCGGCTTGTTGATGATAAGTCTGCATTGCGTGGTCAACTGGACATTATCTTGTGTTTAACTTCGGTTATGGCTTACATACTTATATGCGTTGTTCTGATGGTGTACGTATGTTAAACTATAACTTGAACACCTTTCGCTATCCCCTTTGAAGATTGCACCGATTTTGCTGAGGCTGTCCGACGGAGGCTAGGTGAAATCCGGTTGAAGTTTATTGAGACGAAGCCCCACATACCTTGCATTTAGAATAGAGTATAAATTTCTTAGGCCCCCTTTCCCCTTTTACTTTCCGTACTTTCTTATTAGTTTTAGGAGAGAGAGCACATTGCCAAATCATACACGTAAGAATTCCCCTTCAATATCATACATTAGCTGCTGACTGCAAGAAATCTGGACAATTGTGTAAGTCCCCTCGTACGAACACAGCAATACACATCAACCAAACTGGGTCTATTCGCACTAAAGGAACCTTGGAGTTGAACATGCGAACTTTCTCGCAATCTTAGCGCATGGAATACTTTGATCAAGAGAGGACGGAGTAGCCCCAAAACTATTTTGTTACTGTTTGGTATGGTCACAAAAACCGCATCAACAAGCTCCAAGTACTTGCATCAACCTCTTGACCTCCTCGTTCAAGATTGCCTACAATGCTTGCCTTAGAGGAATGGTTTCCAATGCACACCTCTAGCACTCTGACTTGCAAGAGTTGACTGTCCTTCGACCTCATCCCAGATCACCTTATTTAATAGGTTTGTAGAGTTACCAATGTCAAATCCCAATTGATGACTTGTGCAATTTTGTTCTCTCAGCAAGAGGTCTTCCAACCCCAACCCACTTAGTGACACCTTCACTTCTTCTCAATGAGTCATAGGACTCCCTCTTGATCCTTGCCTCAAAGATTGCAAAGAAATCCTCTGAAGTGAAGTCCCCTCCATTGATTGATCTCAGAACCTTAATCCTTTTTCCCAGACATGCTCTCAACTCATGCCTTGAATTCTCGGAATTTAACTCCCTTTGAATGTTATTTCCTCCTCTTCGAAGAAATTAATGGCAATGAGAATCTGTATAGGTTCTTCCTCTTCGAGAGATGTCTCCAGTGAAGTTATGTGTCACCAACTCAGTCCCATGGCTGCAAGCTATGTCTCCATGTTTGTTCATTTCTCCAGTCGGCATGACTCCCTCACAGGATGCATCAAGCTCTTTCTCCCTCGAATTCCTTATGCAATCTCTTATCATCCTTTTGCTCCTCGATCCATCCTGGAAGCATCTTAGAGAGATTAATAATAGTTCATAGAATCAAACTACCCTGAAGAGAAATTTACAGAACACTACATGAAGCATACATGATTCACTATTCCAATGTTATTGCATGAATTATATAAAATTCATGAACATTATTCAAAGGTATAAAATACTTATCTCTTTATTGTCTAATCTTCCTCACAATCCACCAATTGTTCTTTCCTGATCTTTGCACTTAAAGATTCAAATCTGCTACAATGGTACCAGTTCATTGATTCTAACTCTTCTGATAATAATACAGCCCGCTCTTCAGCTTGTTTTAGCTCTTTTTTCCAGCTCTTCATTAGTAACTTGCATCGGCATCTGTCTGCTTCCTTTTGTGTTTCATCCTTGTTAAGAAAACTCTTATCATTTAATGGAAAACTTCAAGGTTGCAGGGTTTTGGGCTCTTTGATAATGTTGTTACATCTTTTGAAATGTTCTTTTCTCCTTTACTAATAGCCACATGACTGTGAAAAGCTTCTTCACTAAGCTATCATAGCTTCATAGGCATTATCATTTCTTAGTAATTGTCCATTCTTCACATGCTTAATGTTTCTTGATTGATCATGGCCTTTCATGACTGTTGAAAGCTTGACATGCCCAGTTTCCTCATGGCACTATCTTACATTTCTGCCCATGGGCACTGTGTTGAGTCTCATTCAACTTCACCAAACTGTTATTAATCTGATGCCAAGATCATGCCATCTTCTATACACTGTCCTCTACCTTTTAATCTCATGGTTGTCATACATTTAAACTGTCAATTCACAGTTGGAAGATTGCACAATATTCATCATAGGTCTGCCCTTGTTCATAGGGCTGTCTCTTAAGGTTGCCATAACAGTTTGGCTGTCCTCTTTTCCACAGTGCTGCACATCACTTTCACTGTTCCCCGTGACATTTGCCCCTTTACCACACCTAACACTATTCCTGTCGATACTCACTTGTAGTATTAACTTGTCTTTGTCATGGCTATCCTTAGTTTGTTGACTGTCTTCAGTTTCATCTCTTTTTACTGTGTAGGTAGCTGCAACAAGGAAAACTAACCCTAGAAAACTTCAAAGGAAGACTTCTCATATTTTCCTTCAAAGTGGGCATGAGACTTAGTGAAATATGAAGATGCATTCTTTGTTCATGTTACCCTACAACTTGCTTAAGCAATTCTGATCAGATCTTTTCTTAGACGCGCTCTGATACCATGTTAGAGTTTAGATCAGAAATGCAATAAGAAGAGAACTCAACACATAAGACAATGAACACAACAAGATACCCTGGGAAAACCCTCCTACTCGAGGGAGAAAAACCCAACAAGAAATGATCTCTCTTATATATATATCAGATAAAAGTGCAGAATTCTGTATATAGAGTCTGGCCTTACACAAGGCTGAATCTCATACAATAAATAGTAGCACCTCTCCTTGATGCAAAGACACAAATGAATATATTTCTGCTTGAAATCTGATTTGCTGCTAAGAGATGGTAATCTGCTGCTGAAGGGCGAACTTTTGCTTTGTAGAAATGCAAATTGAAGAGCGAGTGAATTGATGATCAAATGAATGATCTTCACCTTGTATACATACAAATTGGGGCGACCTCTTCTCTAGGTTGGCCTCTAGAGAAAATATAATTTGTGACACAAGGCTGACCTGCCTTGGAGATTAATTATCTTAATTTTTACTTAGGAGAAAATATCTCCCTAAGCTACAAACACTAACATTCAGAAACCAACTTATGCCTTTGCAGTTATCAAAATCTTCTAAAAAGTGAATATAATGTTGTAGGATCATTGTAGAACATATATTCCAAGCCATGAGGTGAGATATACAATTGTAGTGAGATGCGGTGGGATTTGGGCAGATTGATTGATGACTTGAAACCTACAAACAAAGTAAGTGAAAAAAAAATATTTTGGTTGATGCAAGATTGCTCTTACACCTTGGGATGCTCCTATATCAGATGCTTGGGTTTGCTTGAAAAGTGAGTCTTTCAGTTTCTAGTGGCTAGAGGGAAACCAAGATAGTCTACCTCAACCTTAGGAATCCAACTTGTATCTTCTTCTAGTCTACCTTTTCACTTCACCAAATACTCCTCAAATTGTCCGTACCTAGTACTTCTTCCAATCCTACTATCTAAAATATCCTCTATCTCCTTTTATTGTTGTGGCATTTGAATTTACCATCATACTATCGCATCATTATCCTTTGACTCCCCTATTTATACTAATAGAGATCTAAAACATTAAATATTGAAGTTATGCTCAATCCATTTTAGATCTTGTTTCTCTTAATCTTGTGTCTTTCACTTATTGAATTTTATTTTCGTGTTTTTCTCAATTTTATTTTCCTTTGTCTCTTTCTTTCTCCTTTCAATTCTTTTGTCTACTTTGATTTCTATTTTTATCCTAGTGTCCTCTTTTGAACTTTTGTCCCCTCTCTCTGTGATTTTCTCTGTTTGGTTATGTGCTCTATTCTTCTAATTAAAGGTTTGATGTCCTTTTGTTGTATTGTTTTATGTTCTTCTAGGTTCTCTCTTTAATTTTCTCCTTTGCAATTCTCTCCTATCATCCTTCTCCTCCCCTTGACTTTCTCTTCTTTTTTGGTTTGCGTGACTCACATCCTTCCCTCACCAACCTCTCCCCTATTTCTATCCAAGTCTGCTATCTATTCTTCATTTCTCTCTCTATCTGCTAATCATCCTGATGATGGATCATGGAGTATGATCCGAAACGTTGATGGAAAAAATCACACACAGTTTAATCCAGAAATCTTGATTACTAACTCTACAAGGGCCAAACTTTTTCATCTTTAGCTTATTGTGTGTTCTAACATGAAATCTTTCCTTCTCAAGATATACCATCACTTCATCTCCAACAACAAACTCCCTATGTCTCCTTTTCTCATCAACCATTTCCTTATATATACCATTCATTTTCTGCAAGTGCACATGCATATCATATGTTCTACAAATTCTTATGCTTTTGCACTTCTCTTCTCTTCATTATTGGCATCCGTTCTTCTCCTTGTGTCTCCTTTTCTCATCCACCTTTTCCTTATATATACCATTCATCTTCTCCAAGTGACTCCTTAATTCTGCATGCACTTCCTTCATATGTTCTATAAATTCTTATGCTTTCACGCTTCTCTCCTCTTCATTATTGGTATCCCTTCTTAAGTCAAGACACATTTCTTGGATAGCTACCTTATGCAATCTCAAATAGTGTTATCCCTATACTCTGATTTATGGAATTTTTTATGCAAACTTTTTTGCAGTAGAGTCATGTCCCAATTTCTTGTTTTTTCTCCTACTAGATGTAATAAACCACCCCAAATTTTTTATTTTGCAATTGTTAGTGTTAGCCAAAATAACAATGATAAGTAACTGAAATAAGCTACCTTCCACTTTCTGATCACCCAGATCCCAATGTGGGCAAGGTGAGAGCATACGGTGGCAAGGTGTACATTGCAATGATTGAAAAGCAACCACTTGTTCAGTGGGGTGAGTGATAATACATTACAATAATTGAAAAACAACCACTTCTTCAGTGGGGTAAGTATGAAACCTCCAAAACATGAAAGGAAACCTCCACTTATTCAGCGGGAAAGAAAGAAAGAGCTTAACCGCTTATTCAACAGGAATTATATGAAACTAGAAAGAGATCATCCGCTTATTCAGCGCGAAATTGAGGTGCCACTTATTTAGTGGGGTTAGTGTGATGTCCCCATCCTAGTCATTTAGTTGTGTGGTTAGCCTATCATTTTGATCCTCGTAGGTTGACAAATGTGTGGAGGATCATCTGAGGCAGTTACTCAGTGTTTTGTAGCTTGATTGCAGTTGTTTGGGTTGGGCCTTGGAATCTTCCAGAGTGGATTTTTAGAAACTTTCTATTTTTAGAAAGTTAGACAGGCGGAAGCTGCTATTTTTGGCAGGGCACCTGGTTCAACTATTTAGTCGACCAGTTATTCAGTTTGGATGATCAGAAGGAGAAATAAGGAGTATTTAATGATTATTAAATATTTAATATTTTGACTTTATATTAAAGTCACTTTATTAATATATTTAAATATTAATAATTAAATGGGATATTATAAAGTATTTTTAATACTTTATAATAAAGTGATATAATTGACATAATGAATAATTATTATTCATTTATGAGACGTCATTTAATTATTTATAATTTCTCCTAAGTCTTAAAGGCGAATTTAATCATTTCATTAAATGATTATTAAAAAGAGCTGTTGGGTCGAATTTCTCAAGGGAAATATATATACACTGGAAAGACAAATCGAACCATTATGATATGATATTCTAATTTGTCTTATTTTGCTCTGAGCATTGGAGTTTGCAAAACCTAGGGTTTCAGCAGACGATTCGTTTCTGGAGAACGATACCTCTTCAGGAATTGGCAGACTGAGACTGTGCAATACCAGTTGAAGCTTGCATCTTGGTGACTTCATTCAGAAGTTGCAGTTGAGTACATTGAGTTGATTTCAGGAAGAATATTCAGAGAACTTCATCAGTTAGCAGGGGCGACCTATCAGAGGTTGATTTTACAGAGATCTGGCATCTCTCATTTGGGCCGTACCATATTCTTATTTGCTGCTGCAGCAGGGCCGTACTTTTTCTGTACCTTCAAGGCCGTACCTCTCTCTCAGGAAGAAACGCATTCATTATTCAGTCTTTGGCAGAGGGTTTCATAGCGCCTTGGATATCTGGAGTCTTTGCAACGTTTTCTGAGTCCAGAGAGTCATTGGTTCTATCAGCCGTACCATTTCATTTGTCTTCTGGCGCCTGCAAGAAGAAAATCAGGTTCCTTTATAATAAACTTGTATTTCATTCATATATTGTTATTTGCCTTTGTAAACGCTCTGGAAGTGAAATAAAATGATGCGCCTACTTTCTCTGAACATTTTCAAGGCTTATTTAGAGGTTATTTATTTATTGTGAATTTATTATCAATTTTAGAGAGAAATCGCAGTTTTTCATGTTAATGCAAAAAACCACAAAAAAACTCAAAATACACAAAACTTTCAAAAATCGCCTTATTCAGTCAAGGGCTTGGGTTGAGAACCACCAGGGTTCTTACAGTGGTATCAGAGCATAGATTTCCTGCTATCCTGTGCTTTTTCAGTTGCTTTTTCAGAATACAGTGTGCTTTTTAGTTGCTTTTTCATGAGCAGAGATACTATTCACTATATTAAAGGCGTAGGGACAGGCAGAGCCGAGGATTGGACAGGTCCACCGATTCCAGAAGGTGAGACAGTGTCAGGTGTATTAGGCATTCACAGATCCAGCTCTAACAATAGTGAAGCAGTGTTGCAACCCTAATGGCAGACCGTGAGATTCCTACAGAGACAGTTAAGGATTCAGGGAAAGCACATGCAGAGGGCGACATTACCGATGAGGAGTTCAGACGCAGCATGATAACATGATGGATATGATGTCCCTGATGGGCACTATCGACAGTGTCATGTCCCCTTCTCAGTGACATCTCTCGGAGCACAGGATTGGCCTATCATATGACCCTCGTAGGCTGATAGACTGGATAGAGGGTCACTTTGGAGCTTGGCTCAGCTTCAGTTGGCAGAGTTTGATCAGTAGGCTTTCGTTTGGGCTCGATCGGAGACTTTTTGCAGAAGTTGCTATTTTTAGCAGTTCCTGGCGTCAACGTGGGGCCCCTGCTATTTTTAGCAGTATGGCTTTGGCAGTGTTCAGAATCACTTCAGTGTTCGTCAGCTTCAGACGGATCAGTCATCGGATGAATAACGAGGGAGATATTAATATTTAATTGTATTAATTAAATATTAATTTTTTGATGATTATAATATAAAGTTATAATATTAAATTATAACTTAAGTGATTCTGTTTGAGGGGGTCGCCATCATCAGAGAGGGGGCCAATTTGGCAATTAATTTATTATAAAATATTTGAGCTGAGACTATTGAATAATTAAAAGGGAAAAGTTCGAAATATTTTAATGAAACCCTATCTTTGTGGAAATCGCACTTTTCAAGAGATAAAGGGTTTTGCCTTGGGAATTGTGCCATTATGTGATTATTGAGAATTGAAACTGATCAACTTTGATCTGAGCAAGAGACTTTAGGGTTTCAAGTTCGAATTCCTTGGGGAACGAGCCATCTCCATTGGAAGCAGTTCAGAGGGTGTGAAATAACACCTGATCTATTGCAGCTGAGAGATTTCTTCATTCAGGAGAAATCACAGAACTTCAGAGATATTCATATTCAGGGTTTTCATAGTAGTTTTTATCCAGAAGACAACTTGCATTCTAGGCGCATATATCCTTCATATCCAGAGATTCCAGAGGAGCCGTACTTTGTTGTTTGCTGCTGTTATTTACCAGGCCGTACCATTCTGTACCTGGCCGTACCATATCAGCAAGGACGTCTTTGTTTCCAGAGCACAACGCCTTCCTTCTTCATCATTTGACTTCATCAGGAGAGGCGCAAATATCAAGAGAGCATCTGTGTGGTGTCTGGCAGAGGAGAAAAGTATCAATCATTGCATGCCGTACCAGCATCAGCAGTTCATTTATTGCTGCTACAGAAATCAGGTTTTTAATAAAATCATTGTTTTTTCACCATTGCATGTAACTGGGCATTTTTGTAATCATTCTGGAAGAGTAATAAATTGTACTGGCATCCATATTTCATCATTTTTAGAGTTAAATAATTTTTATTGAATTTATTTCAAGTACTTGCCAAAATCGCAATTTCCTTGTATTGCACAAAAAACTCAAAAACAAGCAAAAAACCAAAATCCTTCAAAAAAATCAGAAAAACGTATCCGAAGAATAGGGGAAACTATTTACTAGAAGAGGAATTTTCACAACACTTGGCATGACTAACAAAAGTGCAATTACATAAAAAGACATTTTTCAAATAAATGACCAGCAAAATGATATCTCCAATATGATATTGAAAATGAAATATAAGTGATACAAGAGTAGATGAAACAATCAGACTATTACAATAGTCACTGAACTATCAATGCCACTACATACTCATGACAGCCTTACATATGCAATTTGATGTTCTATGACTGTAATTACATTGTGTGATTGCTGATTATTAGAAATGATCCCATGTAAATGAGACACTAAATGCAAAATAATTCAGAAATGAAGACCTGGTTTTGTAGCAGCACCCAAAATAAGCTCTTTCTCTTTGATGAAGCTGAATTTTTCCCCAAGAGGTGTCAACCCTTCTCTATGCCCAGCAATGCCACACAAATTTATATTGGAATTTATTGTGCCTCCAAAATAAAATCCCCCTTGCCAAGAGGTCGCCCTTGGTTTGCCTGCAACTTTTTAGAAAAATAAATACAGCAGTATTGGCTTCCAAAATTGTTATAGAAATGATTGTCTTCGCAAGAGAAAGTGATCCCTCCAATACCCACAAAGAGATGAAGCTTCAATGAAGAGTAATGAATGAAAATGCTAATCCTTCCATGGCTGGTCTGCAGCTGAAGCAAAATTACAGACCTCAAAATATCTCATAAATCTCTCCAAAAATGACCTCCAATGATTGCAATAAGTCCAATGAGAAAGACTGAAGTATCTTCCTCCACTATCCAACTAGGGTTGGTGTTGCACAACCGAAATTGGCACTTAACCAGCTAGGTTTGGTCTTTCACAAACGAAGACTGGAAAACAATAAGCTAAGCATTCAGCTTCAGCAGTGTAGTAAAAGTGTTTGCAACTCAAGATGTCCAAATGCATAGCCCAAGCCTCTTTTTATACTTTTTCAACCTCATCACCAATTAGAAGATTCTAGAAATATTCCTTAAGTGACTTTATTATTAAGCTTTTATTATTAAGTCACTTCACTTTTTTTATTAAATTAATTAAATAATAAGTCTTCCCTTTTGATATTTTATTTTTGGAATAACTTAATAAATAATTAAATCTCTTGATTTTTGAAATCTTCAATTAAGCTTCCTCATAAATTTCAATTTTGGATTGAAATTTTTGTACCTTTTCATCCCATATGTCCATTGGGGACATGACAGTCCTCCCTTCCCAAGATTGCTGTTCCTCAATGTTCACAACTGTCATCCCAATTTCTGTCACAAATACAATGCCCGAATTGGAGAATCAACTATCTTGTCCACTAGCCACCTCTGTTAAGTGAAATCTTGTGAATCCAGATGGAAGTGTGATGCAGCACTAGCACAAGTGAACTCCACAATAGCTGAATAAACCATGCCAAATATGAATATGCAATGAAAAAAGAATCAATCAATCAATCCTGAAGAAACCTCGGATTAAAGTAACCTTCAAGTAGATAAATAAAATCATATGAAATAATTATCCAAAGTTTGTTTGGAAGTCATTACCCTCCAAGGACAACTTTGAGTGGTTATCCCTCCTGTGTTATCCCAACAATATCATCCTCCTTGCAGAAGATCAACCATTACACCACATGAAGAAAGTCTTCGTACCAAGTCAAATTTTCATCACTAATATTGAAATCAAATTCTCAAATTATATGATTTTGAAGGAGTCTTTGAATGTGATATATCCTTTTTTGCCTTGCCATATCATTGAGATTGTTCTTGCTTTGATTCTTGAAGATTTTTATGCATGAAGCCACCCACTTAGCCTTTTCAACAACTGTTCTTCATTCAACATTTCATTTTTTCACCTCACCTTGCCAAAATATTTTCACATAGTCTTATGTTTGATATCTTCATGTCTCTATATGTAGGGCTGTCATAAACCCACATCATATCATTGGCTTGTTCATGATGGAAGCTTCCTTGTTATGAGAAACCTTCTCATCATGCTGCTGTCCTCAAACCAATTGTTAGTATGAAGTTTCTCATGTGTGTTCCGCTATGTAATCACATCACTAGTGGCTGTTCCACTATCAAAGGTTCAACTATCTCAACCATTCATTTTTGAGCACTTTCTTGACCTTCATTTATCTTCCACAAAATAATTCTTCACCCAATCAACATCACAAGAAGAGTGCTGAGTTGTCTTCCATCATCACTTGCTCTTCTTTACTCTTGAAGTCCTCATGAAGTGTCTTGTGCTCCGCATCTTCCACTATGTGATTCTCCTTAGGACCAACTGATCACTAGCTGCTGAAAATTCACCATGGAGACTTTTAGATGTTGTGCTATTTTATTCATCCTTTTCAAGCTTTGTTCTTGTTGTTCTAGCAAGGCATTCAATATGTCATTCACCCTTGACTGCTCACATGTCATTGGACTTCTTGCTTGCTTGTGATTAGATCCTCCATATACTCAACGGAAGGTCATTTTTGATCCATTGTGGAAGTGCACGGTATTCTTGGAAAGCAATCTCTATTTCTTCTTTGGACACCATTTCTTAACCAATAGAAATTTGATCTGCAATCAAGTAGCTGAAACAAAGTGCAATCTACCCAACAAGTTCTTGGCTCTGGCTACCACTGTAAGTGCCTTGCCAAATCTGATCCAAGAACACTGATTTTCTGCCCTTGAGAATTTTGACAAACACTTTGCTTGCAACACCCAACTTGCTGATAATAAGCTTCAGATTGCTTTGCTTTCTTTTGTCTTGATGCAATGATGAATAAATGCTTGTAAATATCTTCCAAGATGACTATGCAATTATCTAAAATGAAGATGCAACTCTTTATGTGTTTTCAAGTGCATATAAATGAATTTCTAAATGCAAATGCACACCTACAGCCAGAGGAATTTTCACAAACACTTGGCATGAAAACTAACACAAAGTAATGCAATTACATGTAAAAGACATTTTGTCAAATAAATGACCAGCAAACTCCTTATATCTCCAATATGATATTGCAATGAAATAAAGTGATTACAAGCTGTAGATGAAGCAATGACTTATACTACAATATAGATATGACTGCCAATCAATACTCTACAACCTACAATGCAATTTGATTGATTCATAATATGACTGTAATTACATTGTCGTGATGCTGATTATACCAACAAATGATCCCTAATGTAAAGAGACACTAAATGCAAAATAACTTCAGAAATGAAGAACCTGGTTTTGTAGCAGCACCCACAAATAAGCTCGTTTCTCTTTGAGCTGAATTTTGTTCAAGAAGGTGTGTCAACCCTTCTCTATCAGCAATGCCACACAAATTTTATTGGAATTTATTGTGCCTCCAAAACTAAAATCATCCCTTGCCAAGAGGTTCGTTTGCCTGGCAACTTTTTAGAAAAATAAATACAGCAGTATTGGCTTCCAAAATTGTTATAGAAATGATTGTCTTCGCAAGAGAAAGTGATCCCTCCAATACCCACAAAGAGATGAAGCTTCAATGAAGAGTAATGAATGAAAATGCTAATCCTTCCATGGCTGGTCTGCAGATTGAAGCAAAATTACAGACCTCAAAATATCTCATAAATCTCTCCAAAAATGACCTCCAATGATTGCAATAAGTCCAATGAGAAAGACTGAAGTATCTTCCTCCACTATCCAACTAGGGTTGGTGTTGCACAACCGAAATTGGCACTTAACCAGCTAGGTCTTTCACAAACGAAGACTGGAAACAAAAGAAGCATTCAGCTTCAGCAGTGTAGTAGAAAAGTGTTTGCAACTCAAGATGTCCAAATGCAGAGCCCAAGGATTTTATTTTCAACCTCATCACCAAGAGACTTCTAGAAGATTCCAGCATCCCTTAAGTGACTTTTTATAAGTCACTTGATTATTTAATAATCAGTTCCTTTTATTTTTTTTAACTTAATAAATAATTAATTTAATACATCCTGAATAATTAAATCATCAATAGCTATCCTCATAAATTTTATTGATAACATTTCTTTCTAAATTGATTTACGGTCGGGATATCATCAGATCAGAGTCCGAGAGCAGGACATAGAGAAGACTGCCTTCCGATGTCATTGTGGGCACTTCGAGTTCGTAGTGATGCCCTTTGGGCTCACTAATGCGCCAGCCACCTTTCAGTCTACGATGAACAGGGTTTTTCACTCATTGCTGAGGAGGTTTGTGTTAGTCTTCTTCGATGATATTCTCATATACAGCAGGACATGGCAGGAGCACTTAGCTCATTTGGAGACAGTGTTGAGTATCTTGGAGAGGGAGTCCTTGTACGCCAAGGAATCCAAGTGTGACTTGGGAATGACCAAATTGCTATATCTAGGTCATATTATCAGTGCAGATGGAGTGCGGATGGATCCTGAGAAGATCCGCGCCATTATTGAATGGCCTACACCGGCAAACCTGACACAGTTGAGAGGGTTTCTCGCGGTTTGTCAATCTTCGCCCGATTATGAATTTATTCACTTTGCAGCCCAAAGAATGAAAATATTTTGTTTGGGCTTAGAAGCAATGTTTTACAATTCAAGGAGTTGATGACCACATGCCCTGTTTTGGCACTACTTGACTTTACGAAGCCGTTCGAGCTTCAATGCGATGCATCAGGTGAGGGCATTGGTGCGGTGCTTATGCAAGACAAGCACCCAATTGTGTACGAGAGCCGGAAACTCAGAGGACCCGAGAGATTATATAGCATTTATGCTAAGGAGATGCTCGCGATTATGCATGCCTTAGCAAAATTCAGGCAGTATCTTGTTGGCAGCAAATTCTGCATTAAAACTGATCATAACAGTTTGAGACACTTTTTAGGGCAGCGAGATCTTAATGACAGACAGCAGAAGTGGGTCAGTAAGTTGCAGGCTTGTGACTTTGATATTTCATATATCAAAGGTACACAGAACGTAGTGGCTGATGCACTTTCACGTAGACCGTATTTGAGCACTATGGTTCATATCTCGGAGGATTGGAGGCATATGATAGTGGCAGAGTATGCCAAGGATAGTTGGGCCTCCAACATTGTTGAGGGATCAGCAGTTGATACCAGGTATACGCTTGTAAATGACTTGATCATTTACAAGAATAGGGTATTTTTGATCCCAGGGTCAGAGGTGAAGAACATTGTTATGAGGGCCTTTCATGACATGCCTACAGCAGGACGTCCCGGATACTTCAAGACCTACAGGCAGATACGGGAGAGGTTCACATGGAAAGGGCTCAAGGGAGATGTTCTTCAATACGTGCGTGAGTGCCTTGTTTGTCAGCAGAACAAGCAGGAGAACACGTACCCGGCAGGTTTATTGCAGCCACTTCCGATTCCTGACAGGAAGTGGGAATGCCTGTCGATGGATTTTATTACAGGCTTGCCTAAAGCCCAAGGGCGTGATTGTATATTTGTGGTTGTGGATCGGCTTACGAAGTATGCCCACTTCTTTTCGATCACCACGACTTACACCGCTACACAGGTAGCAGAGGTATTCTTTCGCGAGGTATTCAGACTTCATGGGTTGCCTCGGAGCATTGTGAGCGACAGAGATAGTCGGTTCCTGAGTAACTTCTGGCAGAAGGTATTCAGACTTTGTGGGACCGAGCTCACTCCGAGCACTAGTTACCACCCGTAGACTGATGGGCAGACGGAGATTGTGAACAAGTGGGTGGAAGGTTACCTCCGAAACTATATAGCAGGGCAGCAGAAGGCGTGGGTCAAATGGATACATTTGTGTGAGTATTGCTATAACTCGACATTCCATATGACCATTAGGATGTCACCCTTCACTTGGTGGTATGCGGGTTATGGTAGGATTCAACTTTATTTTTGCTATTCTGACATTGTTCAGAACTTGTAATGTCTTTTCAATCACTGGTATGCTTTGATCAATCAGCTGTGTTACCCAAGAATCAACTCATGCTTTATGAATTTCTACAATTGCTGACTATCATGTCCCTCGAAATGGTATCTCTAAACTATCCAGCATCTAAAAGACAAATAAATAAATAAATAATTGCTAAATTCCAAACATGAGTAATTGTGATTTAAATATAATTATAATTACCATTGGTAATATTATAATTATAAATATAATATGAGAATTATCAAACTCACAAAATACTAAAATATAAATATAAGATATTCAGTTATTATAATAGTAATTATAATACCACATAGATAAATAAGTATATTTATAATAATAAATCTGAATTATAAATATAACCTATATTCAAAATGTCCCAAAGGGATTATAAATAATAAATAAACTAACATACACTTTAAATGTGCTTTTATGCAAAGCAAATCGACGGAAACCAAAAAGGAAATAACATATAAAGAAAATATATAAATCAAATCCCCTTAAAGTGGTGTGAGTCGGGTCAAAAGAGAGCCAACCATTGCGTCATCGGTTCCAGCAAGTAAAGTGACGCTTGAGAGGAGGCCACGCCCATTAGAAGGAAATAATAAGGAAGGATGAATGGGTTGGAGGGGGGATAGAAAAATAATCATCATTATCTGAGCATAAAAGAAACAAGGATGGTATGAAGTTAGATAAGAGAAAATTAAACCTTTCCGAGCTTTCACGTTGGAGGGCCACCCGAAGTCCAATAAGGGCGAAATATGTATCACAAAGGACATCGCCATTTCCTTGAGATCATACTTATCTTAATAAACTGGTGGCGAAATTGTTATAAGACGTCGATGGAGTAAGGTTATCGGTACCCTCGAGCATATACTCGCGTAGAAAGAAGAAACAGAGAAGAATCGAAGTGAGTCTTGGGTACCATCTGGGAATAACGCATAAGGTATTGGCTCAGGAAGGCGCGACTAGAGCACAGAGGTAAGTACCCTCAAACTAAATGATATATCTAGGAGAGTTGAAAAATCAAATACTAGCCTATAAGACAGTTGCTTGCAATAAGCACCTATCTCAGATTTTTAATTAAATCAATATCAATGGGTATAAATCTGTGGTGTTGTGTAGATTTAATCAGATATCTCATGACAGCAGATGCAAATTAAAAGACCATTGCAATCAATAAATACTCACATGTTAATTTATTAAGCACTCTAATACAATATTAAATATGAAAGCATTATGTTACTTCTTGCTGCATTGGAAATCAATAAATATATATTTACCAATCTATTAGGTTCAGAAATAAAGTCAAATCTTCATGATAATGAATTCAGCATAGTCACTGTTTCACAGCATATCAAAACCAACGGCTGTATCTGTGATACACTGTTAATCCCATCAAATATATTACGAGAATCACCTATATATCTATATATATATATATATATATATAGATATAGGTACGACTAACCAATAATGATGCTTGCAGCAATTATTGAGCCTTATAGGTAACAATGGCTCTATTCGATCGCTACAATGATAAATGGTGTAACCACATTTCATCTATGAATCTTGAGACATGTAGTATCTAATGTACGTAGGAAATATATTATAGAAGACTCGTTCATAATAAATAATAGGGATGTTTAATGTCTAATTTATTGATCTCTAAACGTTCTAATATCTCTTTGAGAAATACTTTGTATGCAAGATTCGGGTTTAAGAGTTTCCATCAAAAAGGGGACATTACATTGACTGATTCTTCAGAAGTGAAAGAAGTTAATGGATTAACTTGCTCTGAAGAGTTGGCAATCTTCTGAATGACTGAGATGAGCTGTGAATTCTCTTCTTTCAGCTTTTCCTTCTTTGCCAAAAGTTCATTGTAACTATGTGTTAGAACTGTTACTGAATTTTGAGCGTCTTGCATCATACCAGCATGTGTCTGCTTGCCTAAATCCACCCTTGTGAATTTATAATCAGAAACTTGCATCTCTTCTGGTGACTTGTCTGCAAGGGGTTCAGCTATCTCTGCATACTTCATTTTATTGCTATCCACAACTACCTGTGAAACGGTTTTAGCCTTCTTTGCATCTTTTGACCTTGATCTCTTCAATTGCTGGAAATCAAATACATCTAGAGAAATTGCCTGTTTCTTTCTCTTTAGAGTGACTGAACTCAACCATGGAGGAAGATCCAATGTGTCTGTATTTGAAACAACAACCGTATTTGAAACAGCAACAGATTCATTTTGGGTCATGGTTGTCACTCTTGGAGATGTCTCAGTTTGAATCGCAACAAAAGCTTGACTGGATGGTGCATTATGATCAGCATTAGCCATCAAACAATCAAAGCTTGTAGTGGATGTATCAATTTCTGGAAGTGTTATCTGTGATGTGTTTGGATACATTGGATTAGCATCAAATACATTCTCCAGATTATCATGTATGTTTTCTATAGAAGCAGTCACCGTTGATGAAGTTGATGTATGAAGAGCAGCTTCAATAGGAGGAACGTAAACCGTTGAAAAGGAATCAATATCACTATCAAATTGAGACAACGGAGACATTACTGATACTGGTGCAACATCAATATGAGGAGACATTATACTTAGAGTAGTAGGAGACTGAAGAACTTCTCCTTCTTGCTGATCGATGACTTGGATCTGCGTCTCTCTAACCTCCTTCCCTTTTAATGTTGGTTCCTCCAAAGGTTGTTCTACAACATGATTGACTCTTAGCTTAATCCTCGTTCCTGAAGAAGAAGCACCTTCCTTGGACTTGTCTCTGACTTCTGATTTTAATCCAACAGGTCCAGCTGAATCATCTTCATTATTAACCCTAATTTTAATAGTTTTGACGCCTATACTCTTGAGCCAAGAGTTAGTATTTGCCAAGATTGACTGAAATCTGTTGAAGATAGAAACTGATTCTTTATTAGACCATTGTATTGCTGGAATAGAAGCGTCAGCAACTCTTTGTTCTTCATATTCTGGATCTAAAATCAGCCCATCATCAATTACTCCTTCTGGAATCAAGGTAGATTAAAATCAATAACCTGTTCAACTGTAAGCCTGCAATAGTCCATTTTATAGATATCCTTCTCTGTTCGGAGATCTGCCCAAATATCTTCAAGGCGATGCACATGAGTGAAGGCCCTCTTTATCTTGTCCTTCATGCCTCTGTAATCAAAATCTGCCCTTGCCTTGAATCTTTTTAACTTGATCTCCTGAATCTCAGTTTCCATAGCTTTTTCCTTTGAAGTACTTGTCAAGGAGTATCTCCCAATCTGTAATGGTTTATGAGACGAGATACTCACTCCAGTTTTATGTTGCACAGCTTGTCGTGCATGCACTGTCATCAACTGTCTTGCCAGCTCCATTAGAATGATTTTATCAGTTGAATACCTCGGTAGCATGTATGGCTGATCTTCAAAACAGCCAACTCTCATATAGGTAAAAGTGGGAAACTGAAGAAAAAGACAACCATATTCATTGACTTTTTTCCAAGCAGCATCTGATACTCTGTTGTTCTGCAAGGTCTTGTCAAAAAGGCACATGAAGTGACCAAAGAATGCGTCTTGGACTCTTCTATAATGAATCCTGCTGGAATCAAAGGCAGTTGATCATAGTATTCCCAAACTGGGACAAGAGATCTATCTCCAACAGTAGAAAGGCCTGGAAATTGCCTCAATGAAGCTGCTATGTAAACCAGATAGGAATTCATATAGAAGGTGAGCGTGGTAGGAACTTGTGCAAGCTGCTCACATAAACTATCACTGATTATTTCACCCCAGAAGATTGGGTGTTGTGCCTTCCTAATCACCACAATGAATTTGTACATCCACTTTTCAAAGACATTGGAGAATTTCAACCCCATAATTCTGCTCAAGAGAGTGATTATATCATTGATTTCTTCTTTGAAGTCAGATCGATACAGCTTGGGCAACCGAGACAGACAAGCTCGACGCTTCAGAAGCCATTTGGTATTGATGTGCTGTTTACAATCTTCCTTCTTCTGTTCATAATGATCTAGAGCACTCTTTACTGAAATATCTGAATACATGGGTGAGTCTGGAACTTTGAAAATCCTATGAATGGTTTCTGGATCGAGTCTTATGGCCACATTCCCATCATCATCTTTAATGGTTCTGGATTCTCTGTCAAAGTGAGCTACGCATGCAAGGACGAACTCTGGCTCTAGGGCAGCAACAGGAAACGAGGAAACCAAATGAATATGACTTCGCAACAAAAACTGCATATGATGAGAAGTTGATTTCTCAGCTCTCTCCAAAAATTCAGACATATCAACATGCCCAATCTCCGTGTCTCTGATTTCTTCAATGTTCGAGACAACATGGGAAGGAGAAATCTCATTCTGATATTTGTCATATTTGTACTTCATCTTTTTGTTCGGTGGAGAAGCAGGTTCCTCCGTCATCGAACAAGAATCTGCAAGGCTGCGATGAAAGTTCCATAAGGTTAAGACATCATCAACGTTTACAGGCGTAGACATGGCGAAGGCTCAAACTCAGAATGGTGTTTTGGCTGTTTGAGGGCAGAAAATGAGCATTATAACTCATTTCGGGTTTTTAAGGGCTGATTGCAAGTGAAAGGGACATGTGCTTTTCATGACAAATGAAAAAGTTAGATTGCAACTTTGAAAAGTGCAAGTCACAACTTTCAACTTGCATTTGCAGTCAAGGGCAAAAAGTCCGATTTTAAGGCACTTTAAAGGCATTTCGGGATTTCGGGAAGTCATTGCAAGTAAAAGAGCATTTCGGGATTTTGAAAAGCTTATGCAAGTTACTTTTCACAACTTTTTAACTTGCATTCTATATTGAAATTTCCAACTTGTAATGGATGAACAAAAACCCGATTTGTTTCAAAAAGTGTCATTTTTTTTGTGTTTCTTTTTCTCTTTTAAGAAAATGGAAATGGGGATGAAATGAAGTGGGAGGAGATGAAAGGAAAATGGAATGAAGGACTATGAAAGTGGAATGGAATGAAAGATGAAGGTAAATGATAGACCAATGGGATGGAAATGAGCGATATATGAAGAAAACGCGTCTTTAAAGATATAGCTAAATCTGCAAATGAAAGTATATGGAAAGGCGTTCTGATATAGGAAAGAATATGAATGGCAGAAAAACGTGTTTAAATGTAAGGGGCATGTTAATGAATGAGGACATATCTAAGATAGAGGGCATATGGAATGAATGAATAATAAATAAAATGAAAGGCGTATACGAAATGAAGGGCGTATGAAAAGAAAAAGAAAAACGTTTTCAAATACAAGAAGAAAAACGTGTTTTTCTTTAACGCTTTGTGAATAAAAAGTAAAACGTATGAAGGCGTTGAAAGGGGAAACACATTTTGTAAAAATGTTTTTAGCATAGACATTTTATTATAAAGACAAATATTTACAAAAATGTTTACAAGAATCTAAAATAAAGAGGAAACAAAGAAAAAGAAAAGAAGACATACCTGTAACAAAGATTGCAGACAAAAAGAAGAAGAAGAAACCCTAGGCGTGACAAATAAACTCAGCAGAGAAGGTAACTGGATTTATTGTAGATGAAAATCCATTTTTCTAGCTTGTAGATGCATGAAACAAGGTAGAGAAGCAAACTCAAACTCGAACTGCTCTTCCAACCATGGATGCCATCGGGTTCTCAAGAGCTCATTACAAGTAAAAATAAGATCAAAAAGAAATCGGGTCTTTTTGAGGTATATGCAAATATTTCGACTAAAATCGGGCCTTTTTCAACTTTTTACAAGTTACTTTTAATAACTTGAACTTGAATTAGGCTTTTAAGAAGTCTTTGCAAGTTATTTAATAAAATCGGGTTTTTCAAAAACAAATGCAAGTACTTTTAAGTGAAATCGGGCTTTTCAAGTGTCATTGCAAGTGAAAATAAAAGAAATCGGGGCTTTTTGAAGTCTTTGCAAGTTATTTGAATGAAAATTGGATTTTTTATAAGTGATTACAAGTTATTCAAAATAAAAGTAACTTGTAAAGAACCTTAAAAGTTCCTTCACTTGCAAGTGCTTCAAAAAGTTCCTACAAAGAACATTTAAAAGGAAAATTAAAAATCAAAGTGACTTGCAATAGACACAAAAAGCTCCTATTACTGACCTGTAGTGAAGCTCAAAATCTCCTACTTGCAGTGATGTCAGAAAAACCCAAAATTGACCAAAAATACACTAAAAATAACTCAGAATTTCACGAAAACGGAGAAGAATGCATAAAAGTGATAACCCAAAGGATCATAGACCTAAAATTGAGGTTTTCTAATCTTTGCACCTCGTAATACATGCCTTAGAAGAGGAAAACTTCGAATTTTATCAAAATTTTGATTGGTTATCCCAATTTTTAACAAGTCAAAAATTAGGGATAACATATTTCTTGGTTTATTTTTCTTCACTATTGCTAGACCTTTCTTCCCCTTCGTCTTATTTTATATGCTTTGCCTAGTTTTCCTCCAATTTCTCCATGGAATGGGACACTCCTATGGCTAAATAAATCAGGTCCTCTGCAGACAAGAAAATGGTTGAGTGGGAGGGTGAGCGGAAGCTCAAATTTGATAAGACTGAATTGGAATGGCTTAAGCAAACGGAGAAAAGGGGTTAAGGCTATGTCTGAAGATGACAGCGAGCTTGAACTTGAGGGAATGAAGTGAGAACACTTACCCAATGATGGCACTACATGCACCAGGAACATGTATTCATGATAGAAACTATTATTACTAAGGTGATCAAATTTATTACCATTGGAACCAATATATTCCTAAGGAACTTTAAGTATTTTAAAGGTGCAACAAAAAGCAAAACAGTGTGTGAGGAAAAGCCTCTCTTCAAATTCAAAGGAGAAGCTCTTTGTAACAAAAAATAAAAACCAAAACCATAAAACTTAAGGACACCACCTCTAGCTTTTTACAATATTTAGATTTTTGAACAAACATTGCAAAAAGAAACTAAGTAATTGCCTGTCTTTTAGTTATCAAGCAAGGGCGCAAGGCCTATCAACAATTCTACTCAAGATGAGAGGTTTTTATGTTTATTCACTTAAAGAAAAAAACTTATAGCATCTAATGAATGCTCACTCTTTCTGGCTAAAACAAATAACGAAGGAGGCGATTGTTGCCCTCAAAGAGTCTATCAAAAGACCTCCATGAGTCTAAGGTCAGTTAGGAGAAAATGATTATGGAGCTTGGTGATAATATCCATGCTAGATAATAGCATTTAGGCACTATAAAACCTTGTGGAAAGTCTTGAAAGGGACAAAGCTATGCCTCTGGCCTGATTTTACTATAAGACTTGACTATAGTGAAGACCTGAACTTGCCAATTCAATCCTCACATTTTATATTTTATCAAGCAAATTTCTATACAGGTCTCAGATCATTTGAATCATGAAGAGATCATGGCCAAAATCGCCAGCCGCATGGTTCTTGCAGTTGGTAAGCACCCAAATTAAGCTAGATGAGTTTTACATAGAGCCCTGATGATTGTCACAAAATCACTAAATTGAATAGTGTGTGGTTTCCTTACAGATGAAACTTTGGCAGTGATCAGTTTGTAGCTAGTTTTCTGCTGGTGCTTATGCATGTTACTGTGTGGATAAGAAGGCATCTCTTGGTTTTTTTGTTTTATATGCAGCTTGCCTAGACCTCATATGACTTTACTGTTGATAGAATTATTAGGATATAAGGTAGCAAATGTAGGTGTTATCATCTTGCAAATGCCGGTGTTATTTTCAAATTTAATGTAATGTCTCTTACTGAAGGGCTAAACCTTGATGGATGTCCTAACTCATCGTGGCCGGGCAGTGTGTACTTGATAACCAGATGGTGGGGCTCTACGACCATGTGGTCATTGTGCTCATGGCTTCTATGCCTTCACCTCTGAGGTTGGAGGGACGCAAACCTCACCCTTAACACCTTGGGTAGCTGCCCTCACTACTAGGTTGGTCTTTTCGTGTAGTGGTTGGGCCTTTGTGGTATCATAGCCAAGGTCTTGAGGTTGAGCCTCGTGGAGCGTGGTGGGTTGTGTAGTGTCTTGTGCGTGAAGGAATAAACACTGACGGATGTAACCTATTGTGCTGGCAGGCATGTACTTGATAACTAGATGGTGGGGCTCCACGACCACGTGCCCACTGTGCGCATGGCTCCTATGCCTTCATCTTTGAGGCTGGTGGGATGCAAACCTCACCCTTAACACACTTGTAGCTGCCCTCACTATTAGGCCAGTCTTTAGTGTAGTGGTTGGGCTTTGGCCCATGTAATGTACACCCTGAATTTTTTTTAAACCTTGTATGCCATTTGTATTTTCATTGTATGCTGGTTGTTTGTTTGCTGTTATGTGTAGTGCTTGTTTCCAATGTGTTTTCAAGATGTATGCCAACATATAGAATTATGCAAATAGAAGATAAAACTAGGAGATAACAATGCTTTCCATTTCAAACAACATATAATAAGAGCAACTGTTTTAGATCAAAATCAGACTTATTAGTTATTACAATGAAATATCAGACCTGGAAATGAACATTCATCAGCAATAACACTTGTTGATTTAAATTACATGTCACGTGTGAACATAACCAGCAACATATGAGTTTCTCATGCCAAAGAACAGCCACCAAATCATGTATATATGCAGATTTTGGGTCTATATGTACTGTCCCCACTCTAGTCAGTGTCAGTAGCAGATGGGTTAGCTTATTATTTGGATCCTCGTAGGCTAACGTGTGTGGATAGGGGATCTCAGTGGCAGATGATGGTGGATATTGTCGTTTCCACCCCTTCAGTTTAGTGTTGGGCTCAGTCCAGGCCTTTGCAGTTCAATGTTCGCCAGCTTCTAGCGGCATGTCAAAACACTGAGAATTGAGGGGGATATTAATATTTTAGTGGTTGAGTATTTATTTGACTTATGGAAATATTATAAAGTTATAATTTGAATTTATAATCAAAAAACCACTTTAAAATATTAAAAGTGATGACTTAAATGTTATAAAGTGAAAATTAAATCACTTAAGTCATGGAAAGGTGTGCCCAAGTTATAAAGTGCTATTAAAAAGACTATTGAAGTAATTTAAATACATTTTAATGTATTTAAAATGGCAAAGTGCGTGACTTCTTGGGAATCGTGCCTATTGGGGATATAAGGGAAAAGAAGGCAATTCAACCTCATTCATTGATGATTATTTGACATTGCTTCTTTTGACATTCTCTGTGCATTTGTCTAAGACAAGGGTTACAGTGATTTTCTACCATTGGAGAATGAGACATCTTCAATGATTTGCAGACTTGAAGCTATGAAAGACCAGCTGAATCTTTGCTACAGTGAGGGCTTCAATTCAGAAGTCTATTTGAGCTTCATCAAAGATTGTATGTTCAGTATTTTATCATTTTGCAATAAGGGAAAGGGCTTGATCATTTGGATGCCATCTTTCCTCACCAGCTTGCATCAAATAAGAGGTTGTACCATTTCTTCAGAGGGTCGTACTTCTCCTTGGAAGGCGTGCATCATTCTAGCCAAGGCGTGTGAAGTAGTTGGGTGAAACGCCTCTCTTTTGGTCCTTTTCTTGCCACCATCTTGGACGCCTAGCTCAATCATTGCCTTTGATTCAGCTTCTGCTTGGGAGAAATCCAAATCTGGAGGTGGACGTTGCTTTTCACTAGTTTCAGCATTTCCTGCCTACCATGTACAGATCTGCTTTATTTAATTAATCTGGAGGTTTCCGGGTATGTCTATTGTTTGCAATCTATCTGTAGCAGTTGCTTAATACTTAATACAATGGCAGTTTCCATATTATTGCTTTGATTTAAGTTTTAGCACCATTTTATGCTTGGCACACTTCTATATTTCTTGTTTAGAATTCATCAAAACCTTCAAAAAACACAAAACAAGACAGTTTAAACATCAATGGTTGAGTTGGAGCCAATTGGGTTCTTCACAGTGGTATCAGAGCTCTGATCCTACCATCTTGGAGGGTTAGAATTACTTATGCGGCCTCATCAGGTTGGATATAACAAGTATTACTCATGCAGGAGACCTGGAATTTAGAGAAACCCGTTTGAGGAGATACCTTTAGACCAACAGTTCGAAGAGATACCATTTGAAAACATGGGAGACAGGAAGAGATTGATCCACCCAAAAACCATGGTAACAATGAGGACAAAGAAGCCAGAGACATTCTCAGGGGCCTTGTAGCTGGACAAGAACAGGTAGCAATTGTGTTGCAATAGCTTTCTACAGCATTCCAACAGATGAACATTCCTAGGAGACCAAATCAGAATCAGGAAGAAGAGGGTAGTATTGATGGAGCCCTACGAATGAGAGTGACTCCAGCACGCACCTATGACAGACCTACACGCCCTACCTTTGTGAGGAATGAGCCTCAAGAGGGAAATGGGGATGAGGAGGAAGGTGATATGATATTTGGAGATAATGTTATGACACTACATGATGAGTGGGATGCTTTACCACAGAGAGTTAAGGATCACCTTAAATTTGGCAGGTTTATGACCCAGAAGAGAGAACACAACAGAAACGGGACTAACAGGAGACCAAGAAACAAAAACAATGATCTTAGAATGCAACCAACAAGCTCACACTCTCTACTTTTGATGCCAGTGGTCGAGTTACTGCAAGAGCTTGGGTTAGCAAGTTAGATACTTTCTTGACCCTACGTCCTATGGCAGAAGAAGATGCCATTAAGTTCTCAACTTTACATTTGGATGGGGTAGCCCATGACTGGTGGCACCACGAGATGGTTACCTTGCAACATGACCATATTACTACTTATCAGGAGTTCACTGATAGATTGCTGAGCGATTGTAAAGTGCCTTGCCAAATCTGATCCAAAAACACTAATTTTCTGCCTTTGGAATTTTGACAAACACTTTGCTTGCAACTTCCAATTTGCTGATAATAAGTTTCAGATTGTATTTGAAATGCTTTTGATGAATACAAATGAAATATAAATGCTTCCCAATTGATTCTAGATAACTATCAAATGAGTTGAAATGAAATGCAAGATACTTTGGTGCTTTTCAATGCATATACATGACTGAAAATGACTTCTACAGCCAAGGGACATTAAGTCAAACACTTGGCAAGCAAACTAATGTGCATCTACAGCAATGAATAATTATATCAAACACTTACAATGCAACTTAAATATGCAATTAGATCATCTACAACACTATGACATTTTGTCATACACATTGTAGCCAAACTCCTTATGCCACCAATTTGTATTGCCAAATGATGAAGACTGAAAACTAAATGCAAGTCCTAGGACAAAGTTGATGTACAATGCTGATATGATGATCACAACCACCCAAAATGCAATGCCAAGACTCTTGGCCACAAATATCATATGTAGCTGATAAACTTGTAATGGAAGCCCTTTCTAACTTCTGACATAAAATGATTACAAGTTGATATGGATGATTACATTGCATAGACTTGAAACAAGACTCATACTAACAAATGCAGACCAATTATTGACTGTGAATGACTTCAAAATGCTCAAATATGCAAATCGATGCAACCTGGTTTACTGATATAGCAGCTTTCCAATTAGCTACATTCTCCTTGTTAATGATGCTGAAGGTAATAAAATTGCTGCACAGACCTTCCAACCTCCAGCGACCCTGTGGTATTTTTCTAGACTATTAGGAGACCACCTTAACAAAAATCAAGACCTCCTTTTTGCATAGCCCTGTTTTGGTCCAGAAGTAGCAAATATGAAATAATATCATTGATATCAACCTCCAGCCAGCATCAAGAATGTTCTCCCAGCCGCCTAGAATAAGATGATGCAATCCTTTATGCAAATCGATGAAGATATGAGCTATGATGAATGAAATCGTCCTTCCTCAAGGCTGCAAATGGACTGAGATAACCAGAGATTTTAATCACCAAATCGTTTTAACCAAAATTTGGCTGAAAGCCACCAAAATTTTGCCAATGAAGTCCCAATTGAGAAGTCTGAAATAACTCCTCCACAATTCCAACTAGGGTTGGTGTTGCACAACCGAAATTGGCACTTAACCAGCTAGGTTTGGTCTTTCACAAACGAAGACTGGAAATCAATAAGCTAAGCATTTAGCTTCAGCAGTGTAGTAGAAAAAGTGTGTTCAACTCAAGATGTCCAAATGCATAGCCCAAGCCTCTTTTTATACTTTTTCAACCTCATCACCAAGAGACTTCTAGAAGATTCCAGAAATATTCCTTAAGTGACTTTATTATTTTATTATTTTATTATTAAGTCACTTAAGTCACTTTTTATTATTAAATTAATTAAATAATAAGTCATCCCTTTTGATATTTTATTTTTTTGGAATAACTTAATAAATAATTAATTTAATAACACCTCATGACTTAATTAAATCATCAATTAAGCTATCCTCATGAAATATCAATAATTTGGACAACTTAATTAAATAATTTAATTAAATCGGTATACCTCCAATTCGGGGACATGACAGTCCTCCCTTCCCAAAGATTGCTTGCCCTCAAGCAATCCGCACTGCTAATCCAACTCGACTGCCAAACACCTGATGCCCGAATGGAGGATCACTGCACCTGTCAATTGCCACCTAGATCCCAATTGAATCTGCCACATGTGCACTCCCAATCTGTACTAGCGGTATCTGAAGTAGTCACACCACTCAATGCAGCCATGTCATCAAGACCTCCTTCTGAACGCAACTGCAAATGTCCCAACTCACTATCAGGAGTGAGAAGGATACTACCATGAATGCCATCCACTCCCTGAAAAGAAGTTGAACCCATACTGACATCCAATGTGCACGTCCTAGAAGAAATCAACTCCTTAACAAAGCTAACAAGGTGGTCACGATCTGAAAGAAGGTTCAAATAATTTGACTTCATTATTTCCATACCTTCTTTGACATCTTGCAAATCATCAAAAGAAGACTTTGCTCCAATTCCCTTTTGTCTTCTCTCTAACTGAACTGCCCACAAATGTTCCTCAATTCTTTTGTGCATCCTGTCATAATGAAATAGGGCTGCAATAATATCATCCTCTTTCACGTTTAGCTTAGTCTCCAAGCTACGAACAACTTCAACCTCATATGAAGAAGGCTCATCTTGTTCTTGTTTCCTCTTGCTTGGAACCAAGCACATCTCATCCTCCTTAGAAGAACATGTATTTTCAGATTCTAGAAGTCTTCTAATGTTGTCAATTCTCTTTTGCCTTGCAATGTTAATGAGATTGACCTTTGTTTTGACTTCTTGAAGATGTTTTCTTGCATTGTCAGCCACCATCTTAGCTTCTTGGGCTTTCCTCATCCATTATTTGTTCATCTCTTCAGATCTCCTTACTTATTCTATGCCAAAATAAACAAAATCAGTCCTTTTCTGCTTGATGTTTTCATGTCCAACAATTGGTGTATGGCTGCCATCCATAATTGCTATCGTGTCATTGGCTTGAACATGAACCAAGGCTCCTATCTCTTGAGAATGATGTGACATCATGCTGCTGTCTTCAAACCAATCTGTAATCATATTATTCAGAATCTAACACACACTTGTACGATAAAATTAAAACTTTACAATTCATACATAAAAGTAAGAACAATACCATTTTGAACAAACAATTTCTTTTTCAAAACATAAATAAGAAACATTTATTGCATCTTTAAACTATTTCATTTCAAATGAAATTACAAAGCATGATGAGAAACATACATACATAGCCCGTAGGCTTTTGACACCAATAGAAATAAGAAGGTCCAGGAATCCGTCCTGTCAAGCTTTGGAACATCCGTCGGGTGTTCGTGGAGGAGAAACATCACTCGAGCGTTTTTCCGCCAACCACGGACTTATAATGCGGTCCCCCGCACGATCATTTTTCAATGAACGGCCCTCCCTTCGACGAAGAGATTGGTTGGGTAACCTTTAATGACTACCAACTGGACATAGTGCTGTGATTCTACAAAACTAGCTTTCGTGCTAACGGCAATTCACAAACTAGGTTGTATTTCAGAATCACGGTGAACTGACAGTGTAGTACAACAACTAAATGGTTCCTTACACTACTTTGGCCAAAGTGTTTACGTTCAACAAAGAACATAGGTCATATGTCACATTCACTAGCCAGGTTCAACTTGACTTAAGGCTATCTTAATTCTACGCGTAGGTTGGTCTATCGGGGTAGTCCGTACCCTAGACTTCCTACAACATTTTACTACTGGAATGATGAATCTATTAAACAAGATACTACAAC
>VDFB02177259.1:0-10995 GCA_007258455.2 Sequoia sempervirens | reverse complement strand
GAAAATTAAAATTATACTACAAGATACTCGTACAAGAAAATAAGAACCCTTAATTTTAGATTTTAAAGCAAATTTTCGCTTCCTAATATTTTGCTGCGAACTTTTATTCATAAATAATTTTTAAATTCCTATCAATAATTTTTTAGATTTAACTAAATTAACTTAAATTTAATTAAAACTTTAACATTCTTTCTTACTAAAGAATATTTGTGAGACCACCAATTTCTTCGAATCTTGAAACTTAAATTTTAAACTTACTCGTTGTTACAAAATCAAAATCAATGAGACCACCTTCTTATAAAAACCACCCCTTTCTGAGATATTTTTGAGTCCCCCTCAATAAGATCACATCGTTATTGAAATACTCATAGACCAAGGAACAACTTTGCTTTTGCCTTGGGATAGCAAAATCCCCGTAATCTTGCCACTTTTTCATGTCGAATCTGCATAAAAGTCTTCAGACCTTCATGGAATCCAATGTGAGTTTTGCAGCTGTCCCTGCTGATACATTTTACGACAACTGCACTTCCGTCTATCAAAACTCCCTTGAAAACCCATTCTTTACCAGGAGATTTTTATCTAAGCAATACTTTGTTGCCTTTTCAAATTCATCAAGGTTGAATCTGGTACATCCTATTCCTGTTGCTCCATCCCCCAACGGGTCCCAGTAACTGGAATACTCTGGGAGAACCGGTGGAGAAGAGCATTTTCTGCTAATTTTATCCTTGTAATGATAAAACAAGTCAGTGCTAAGCCTTCTGCGAGAATTCTCAAATGCAGTGCTGATCTTTTCTGTTTCGCCTTCTATACAATCTAAAAACTAGAGAAACAACAGCCATTGGCATGAAAACTACTGCTCGGATTGCTGAGATTATGCCTATTTTGGACCCCAATGAAGAAGATGATGAGCAATTTTGATAGCTTGAGGGCAGGTTTGGAGACTGGTATTTTAGGTACAGCAACTGGATCTAAAGTAACGTTCACTGTCTCTGTACCCATGGGCTTTGCAGTTTCTGACGGAATTAAATAGAAAAATGTAATAACATACAAAAACAATTTTTGATTGATAATTTATTCATAAACAGATTATAAATATTATATATTTATAGTTAAATAAAGTTTTCAACAACTTATAATTATACAAATTTTATTGACAGTTAATTACAGCTGTTTGACAACAAACTAAACTGATGACAACCAATTGGACACCTCATTCTACACTAACAAACAGTTCACTATTACACCTGTTTATGTTGGAGCATATATTCCAACACCCACTCTTATCACTACAACACTAAACAAAACAATAAAAAATACATTCTGCAAAAAGTTATACTTTGAAAAATAGTTAGCGGACAGCAAAAATTCTTCAAGCTGCTCCCTAATTGCAGGTATGGTCATCTAGCTATCATCCAAGTTCCCCAACATCATTGGATACCATTTGCATATGAAATGTCTCGTCACACTCATCAGATCTGATGTCCGATATTGAACTTTCAGATTTCGGATCTCCTTGAACTATTGGACCCCGATCTTCACATGTATGTTTCATAACCCCAATGAGGAGGTATAGTTTCTCTGATTCATTAGCACCTCAGACTATTAAGCATCTATCTAATTTCTACTGCATCCCTCTGTCTTCAAAGTGACGGCCTCTTCAAAATAAGACAAATGCTTCATCTTCAATGAAGTCATCATCACTATCAACATCTGCTGGCTCTTCTGCAGACCTCATCACTTTGTAAGCTGTGATCTCTTCTTGAAAACTTCTTCTCTGCTTATTTCTACAGTATAGAGGATCTCCTCAAACACACAATCCACTACTTAAAGAAATCCTTATTCCAATCTTCTTTACCAAATAGCACAAAACACAATCAACAACATGTTTCAGCTACTTCTCAACATTCAAATTGTCATGCAGACTTTAAAACATTTGACAATTGGAAGGGTAGGAGCACATAATGACTTTGATATTAAAATAGAAAAATGTAACAACATACAAAAGTAATTTCTGATTGATAATTTATTCATAAACATATTACATATTTATAATTACAAAAGACTTCCACAGCAACCTAAATTTATACTAATTTTATTGACTGCTAACTAGAATTGTTTGATAACAAACTGAACTGATGACACCAACTGAACAATTCATTCTACACTAACTAATCGTCACTATACACCTATTTATGTTGGTACGTATATTCCAACAATTCGTTACATTACAGAAAACAATAAATTGTATCCACAAAGCTAAAGCTGTTGTCATATCAGAATCCTTGCAGATCCTTCAGTTCTGCCAAAAAAAATAAAAATAATAATTGAAATTTGTAAGTTTCAAACTATTCAAATAATTTATTTTTGAACCATAAGAAAAGTATCATACAGTTTCAGAAAAAACCCTGTAATAGGTAGCAGAATCTGAAGCCTTATAACATTTTTGTTCATATTATATCAAACACAATCTAAACCCTAATAAAACCCACCAAAAAGAGTAAATACAAAACTGTTTTCCTTAAATTTAAGATATGTAGCAAAACATCTAGTAATGCCCTGCTTTTCCACTCTTTTAAACAAAAAAAAATGCAGAACATCCTTCAATCTAGCTATAAACTAGAAAAGTGCGATGAATTCTACAGAAGCATAAACTTCCCAAGTGTCTGAATAAAGAAAAATCTTAAACACAAATGAAACCTAATGTTGTTCAAGACTACAAGCTTGCAGCAATTTACCGTGAAAGAAGGGAAAGAAAAGTTCAAAAAATTGACACACTGTCAAAAAAAATGCTAGAACCTCGCCCTAAAGTCGATAATATGTAGTTTTTAAAATATACAGCGCAAATAACAGGCAGAATGTAGTCTTCGAAACCCTACCCTAAGGTACAGAACCGGAAAGATTATTATTAGGCAAGTCCAAAGCTGTGAAATGCTTGAGATTTACAAGAGCTTGAGGAATCGCTCCACTCGGATAATTTGCAGAATTTATTACATGGATCTGCCAGCTTCCTCGAATACTTGGCCCGCAAACAGATCAAACAGCCTCCCCTTCGGTTCCTTTTGTTGATATTCTTCCGTAGCCTTTCCGCGCCTTCAAGTTGTTCTAGCTTCCAAAATAGATTTTGATCTTCCCCTTTCTATGATTTCTCTACTTCGCGAATCCTTAAGTACGTTTCCCTTTCGTCCCAATGCCGCGCATTGCGCCCACGCGTTCGCTTCACGGGATTTTTATTTTGTTGTTTTATTTTTCTTCTAAGCGCTATGCTCTTCATAACATTCAGCATCTTTAAGTTTATTCGAGGGGCCTACATCTCGATGCGTATACAGATCGCAAGTTTTATGTATAAAGTGCAGCCTTCGTCGCTAAACATTTCTCGGCTGGCCTTTTATTTACGGTGTAGCCTACCTTCACTCATTACGCATTTCGGGCAGCCTTAATACAAAGAAGGAGTAAGACGAACGGGCTCCTCGTAAACGCTGCTGCCGCCTTTTCGATTCAGTTCAATATCGGGAACTTTCCCACCTTTCGATAGACGTAATCCTTCGAACACGTGTCGCTTCTTCGCAATCTTTCGGCAGCTAAAGGAGGAGTTCTCATTCGGGCCACGACATGCTGCCGCGTGCCTTTCACTGATCATCGAAGCAGGCTGTAGGCTGGCAAAGCGGGTTTGTGTTATCAGGCACTGGTCGTCATAGTTCTCTGAGGTGGTAGATGGCACTTGTCGCCTCGAGGCTTGGTTCGAACTGCTACCATCATTACAAAGGGCACGCCTGCAACCAATCAACTGGATGCTAGGTTCTAACTGATTGCTGTTATAACGGCATTGGGAATGTTCTGATTCGGGCATCATTGCAGGAGATTGGGAATCTTTTCTGTTACAGCTTCCAAAGCGGTGGGAATTTTTTCTCTCCAGCTATATATACTCTCTCTGTCAAGGAGAGAGGGGTCCAAGATTTTAGAAAGAATACTGGTTTTTAGCAAGAGACACCAGGCCTCTTTTGCATGTTTATTCACAAGAAACTTTCAGACTGTGCCTATTGTTCGGCCTTTCTGTTTTCATGTTTTGTTTAAACTGTAAACTGTGCTCCTTATGGTCTTAAGCATTTCATTTGAAGGGACTTCTATGCATTGAATACAAACTTGCTTACCTAAACCATGTCTTAATAACTCTTCTTAGCAGTGAGAATGTATGCGATACTTTTATGTCAATTAAATGAATTGTTTATGCTATAGCTTTAAGTTTCTGATGTTTTGGAACATAGCAATAACATTCAGGCCCTCAAGTCTATGATTTATCGTGCCTATCAGAAAGCTTTGGCGCATCGCCTTAGATTTAAATTTGCTTTATTATATCTGCTTCCTTTTCCCTTTCCAAAAACCCATTATAGAAGAAGTCGGCTTCTTTAAAACCCGGAGGTCACTCAGTTCGGCGCAAAGGGTCCCCCTTGAACTGAGTTTCCCATAAGGCACTGTTACCTCGTCAAATTTTGGCGTCAACAGTTTGTCCCTTTTTCTAGCACACCCGGTGGGACCCAAACTAATGAAATTGTCTTAAAGAAGGGTGTATGAGCCATCGGCCTGTAACTAGATCCCAGACTGAAAATAACCCAGGTTTACTAGTGCCTCCATTAGGGACAGTACAAGCCGCAAATCAGTTAGCAATAGTTCCATTCCCACCACCCTTTCCTCTCACCATGTTGCTGGTCACGAACAAAAATTATGTGGCATGGGATGCTGGAAGTCCCCTGGTAGCTCTGGTAGCGCTTGCCGTCTGGGGCGCTATCCCGGTTTCGGCCCTGAAAGCTCTTCCTAAATTCTCCGGAGATAACACAAAAACTCCAGCAGAGCATTTGCAGGATGTAGCGGATGTATGTCTGGTACACTCAGATTACAAGGCGTATCGTAGCCCAGGCTCCTTTGTTAAGGCCCTTCCGGCAAGCTCCTCGATTCGGCAATCAACATTGACTCCTAACAGCATTCGCACTTGGGATGACCTCGGAGATCCATTCTATGAGAGGTTTTCAAATGACGGAGATCGTTCTTCGCTATATTATCAGCTATCCGTCATCAAACGAGCACCCCAGGAGGCTCTGACGGACTTCAATGCTCAATTTCACTCAAGTTGGTGGAGGATTCCTGTAACTATCTGCCCGACTCCGGAATTGGCGTTCATGTTTTATCTGAAGTCCATCAATCCTGACATTTCTATGATGATCAAGTCTTTGGGAGGAGCCACTTTACTAGATGCATATGCCACCGCTATCAAAGCAGAGAATCACTTGATAGACTGCGGGAAATTGCCTCCTCGACCTATTATGCCGATATTTCCTGAGATATCGGACGTAGCACAAGAGGTTGCGTCGACCAGTGCGCCAGCGACTCCCCAGTCAGCGTATTCATATACAGCCGCTCCTGAAAATTTGGCCTCTACATCGGGTCCTCCAAAAGATGAGATGGGTGACCTCAAGGAGATGTTGCGGACTATGGCGAACGATATAACAACTCTCAAGCGGAACCAAGCAATTCCTCCACGACCTGCATATCAAAACAATCAAGGTGGGCGGCCTACCTATCATCAAAATCAATATCAGAATGCGCCTCGCACTAATTCACCAGCGGCGGCTATAAACCAAATCGTTCCGGTGCCTACACCGCTGGTAGGTGCGTCGCCAAGTTCTAGTAGAGAATTGACCGCGGGACAGAACAATCTTATTGATGACATCAATCCATGGTGCTTCCCTTGCAATGATGCACATATGCCCCGAAATTGTCCGCGTGGCAACTTACAACAAAGGATAGCAGAGCAACGTAGTCAAGGTGTTGCGACAGAGAATGGAGAATACATATACGCCTCGGCAATGGAGAACACGGTCCTTACCGCGCAAACACAGGGAATGTCCTTAGAGCAAGAGTCCGATATTGTTCGTCATGTCTCATAGGATGATGAAATGGGTGCAATGGCTAAGCCCACAGCGAAATGTCTACAGTCTGATCTAACTATAACCGCACTCCGAGGGAGATACCAGAATTGAACTGTTGTCTCACTTTTGGACAACCATATCCAGATGTTTTGGATCAAATTCACAGGCTTAGGCCAGTCTCTTTGTCTTCTCAACCGCGGAAGGAAATCATTATAACAAAAGCAAAGGAGCAGAAATCTCTGAGCTCCTCACCTTTTAATGTGGTGGAGCAGTTGAAGAAATCACCTGCTAATGTGTCTTTATGGGACATTCTAGCTATCCCGGAACAGAAAACTATACTCCAAAAGGTGCTTCAGCAACAGATGGACCTAGCACTAACCGAGCCTTCGGCCAGTACCGAGGCGGTTTATCAAATGCCACGGGCTAAGGTTGTTACAGACAAAGCAAAGGAATCCCATACGGAAGGCGGAGGTAGGCCAAAACCTCAACCCTTCTTCTTGACCCTCATTGTAGGGGAAAAGCTATTACACAACGCTATGATTGATTCTGGCGCTAGTACAACAGTTATGCCAAAACTGATAGCTGAAGCCTTGGGACTCAGCTACGAACCTATGAAGAAAGGGGTGATGCAGCTAGATGGAAATAAGGTAGATACTGTGGGTGTCATCAAAGCACTTCCGCTAACTCTATTTGCCTGTCCAAGTATCACGGTCCCGCAAGATACAATGATCATAGATGTTCCACCAATGTTTGGTCTTTGTCTTTCTCGAGAGTTTACTTCGAAGGTGGGCAGATATTTGTCTTTAGATTGGTCACATCTAATACTTAGGACCAAACATGGCGCAAAGATGAAGATAGAATCGGAGGCTCTGCATTCCGAACATGTGGCGAATGAGGCCCTGATTAACTTTGAAGCCGCACATACCTCCATCACTAAGCAGGACATGTACAATGTCGAACTGCTAGAAGAGGAGAAAGTGAGTGGAGACCGAAGCGATAAGGAAGACGCTTTGTTGAGTGAACATATAAACAATGATCCTTTTGGAAATTATCATGCTACCGGATTAGGCACATATGTGATCTATGATGAAGACCAAGTTCTTCCAAAGGTCGTCAAAGAACCCGACAATGACCAAGCAAGTGAGCTGTGGACATTGTATTTTGACGGAGCAAGAAGCAAAGTTGGAGCTGGAGCAGGGGTATGTCTAATATCCCCACAGAATGAAAAGTTGTTGAGTTATTTCTGATTCCAATTCACCTATTCAAATAACGAGGCTGAATATGAAGGGCTAGTCCAAGGCCTAAGCCTAGCGGAACGAATGGGTATCAAGCAATTTATTGTGTTCGGAGATTCCGAACTGGTAGTTAATCAGGTCTGAGGGATTTCTACAGCAAAGAATATCATATGATTTTTTTATCGACGCCGAATCAGGACCTTGTAGAAATTTTGAGAACCTTCAACATCAAACATTCCCGAACGCGAGAATGGCGATGCAGTCGCATGGCGGTATCGGTCTTTCGGTTGATCTGTCTCCAACGCTTGAACAAATGGCCGATTGGTACTTGTTAGACCAGCAATACCCGACAATGACCAAAGTTGGCAAGTCTTTGAGAGCGATGAACACATCGCCTCGTTTATTCAACACTCAGGGGAATTTGCTGATCAACTCCAACCAAAGATCGTCGAGGCCTACGAAGGACAAATTATGCAGTTAAAGTCAAATAAGCTTCCGAAAGGATTGGTTACTCTTGAAATTTTTTTCGATTGTAGTGACGCCCGAAATGATAAACGGAAATTCGTGGCAAACAAAAGCGATTATGAAAATCTTCGGGTTTCCGACGGCAAAAATCTTAGAGTCGGAAAGGATGTCTCACAGCAAGAAAGAGAGAGACTTATCGGTTTCTGCAGAAAATATGGAGTTGTGGCCTGGTCTTACGATGATCTGGAAGGTTATGATCACGGCATCATCAACATACCTATTGAGCTAACGAAGGTGAAACTGAAATCCGACAAAAGCGGCGGCTAGTCAACCCTAAGTTGAAGCCTTGATGGCAGGCAACAACAATGGGGTGGCAGTATTTTGTCGGCATGACTGGGGTATGGCTGGGGTGCTGGCCAGGAAAGAAGAATGGTGAGTATAAACATCATTGGATTTACGAGACCTGAGCGAGCATCTCTAAAGACCACTATCACGATTTGCGCTATGGAATCAATCCTCAGAAAGCGTAAGTTGACTGCTGCGGTTGGCTGCAACGGATCCGAGTAAAAGAAGATCAGCACAAGACTATGTTCACCACCAAGTGGGGGACATTTGCATATGCTAAAATGCCTTTCGGTTTATCTAATGTAGGGGAAACTTTCCAGAGAGCTATGGACGTCGCATTTAGTGAACTGATCAATAAGTTTATCCTAATCTATTTGGATGACCTTACTGTGTTTTCTAAATCTAAAGATGATCATTTCGATCATCTGGAGTTGGTTTTTCAAAAGTGCTAGGAGTTCGGGATTTCCCTAAATCCAAAGAAATGTGTATTCGGAGTACCTCAGGGTAAACTCTTAGGGCATGTTGTGTCTAAGGAAGGTATTTCTATTGACCCCGAACGAGTAAGGGCTATAAGGGAGCTTCCCCTTCCAGTAAATAAGAAAGGTGTCCAGTCTTTTCTGGGCAAAGTAAATTTCGTCAGCAAATTTATTTCTGATTTTGCAGGAATAATTAGGCCAATCACCCTAATGCTGAAAAAGGATCAAGCTTTCAAGTGGACAACAGAGGCTCGGGGGGCATTTGAAAAGGTCAAGGAAGCGATCTCCTCAGCCCCGGTGTTAATCAATCCAGATCAACACAAAGATTTTATAATGTATGCCTTCAGTAGTAAGTCCAGTATCGCTACTGTTCTGACTCAAAAGGATAGAGAAGGAAAGGGAGAGCATCCAGTTGCGTTCTATTCCCAAACCTTAAAGGATTATGAGGCGAATTATAACCGTTGAAAGAGGCAATTTCATAATAGTAAAAGGGACTTAAAAAAGTTCCATACATCTAATTTCCTGTAACAAAGTCCTGGTATATGTCGCACATTCTAGTGTGCGGAAATACATCATGGAGGGAGAGATCATAGAAAAAAGGGCTAATTGGATCACCAATATCCTAGAATATGACATCGAGGTCAGGCCTACCAGGACTATTAAAGGTAGAGGACTATGTGAGTATATGGCACAGGACGAGGAGATGCCTGCTAAAGAGGAACAGCCAGAGCTTGTCCTGATAAATGGATCGGGATCGGAGGATGATTGGCTGAAAGATAGAACAAACTTCATGCGAACCGGAAAGTATCTGCCAGGCCTCTCATCCCAAAAAAGAAGGTATTACCGCCTTCAGAATTGTGGATACATGCTGATAGAAGGAGTTCTTTTCAAAGGGAATTTTAATGGTGTGCTCCTACGATGCGTTACTTCGGGGGAGGCGCAGAGGATCCTCGACGCATTTCACAATAGCGACGAAGGCGGACATTTCTCCGCTAAAACTACCACCATCAAGGTCCTACGGGCTGGATATTACTGGCCTACACTTTTCAATGATTCCTACTCTCTGGTAAAAACTTGTAAAAAATGTCAGTTCTTCTCCGACAGAAGGAAGAATTCAGCAATGCCCCTCAAACCTATTGTGGCGGATGAACCATTTGCGCAATGGGGCCTGGACTTTATCGGAATGATCAACTCGGTTTCTAGTGCCGGACATAAATGGATTATGACTGCTACAGACTACTTCACAAGGTGGGCGGAGGCTATTCCCCTTAAGGAGGCGACGAAAGAAGAGATTGTGGACTTCCTCGAGGCTCTGGTGACAAGGTTCGGCTCTCCGAAGACAATCATTTCGGACAATGCTAGAGCATTTGTAGGCACAAAGGTATGTCACTTTGCATTAAAAAATGGCATATTCCTTAAAACATCATCAAACTATTATCCACAGGGAATGGCCTAGCCGAGTCGACAAACAAAAGTTTAGTCTGACTCCTCAAAAAGGTTGGCTCAGAACACCAGAGGGAATGGCATAAAAATCTCCGAAAAGCACTATGGGCTAATCGCATAACTCCTAAACAAGTCCTCAAGACTTCGCCCTATGAGCTAGTATATGGGAAAGAAGCGCTGTTACCTATCTCTATGGAGATCCCGACGATACAGTTATTGAAATCTCTTGAGATAGAACTAAATGATGCCATGGAGGTTTGGCTTGCCGAACTACTGGAAGTACAAAAAAAAAGGGAGAATTCCCTAATAGCGATGACAAACCGTCAACAGGTGGTCAAACGGTGGTTTGACAAAAAGGCTTCGGACCAAGGCCTAAAAAGTGGAGACTTAGTGCTGAAATATGACAGCAGGGCCGCAAAGCCAGGTCAGCACGGTAAGTTTGATAGCCTATGGGAGAGACCCTTCAAAATCATTCGGTGCATGCAACACAACGCTTTTGAGCTGGAAAACATGGAACAGGAGCCGTTAGGAATCCCCGTCAATGGGATTCATCTGAAGTTATTCTATTAGGCAAAATGCTCTACCCTGTACAGTTGTAAATAACGCTTTTGTTTCCTTTCCTGTTTTTGGCCTATTCTTTTGCTAGTCAGTTGTCTTGTTACGCATTTGCTCATCATCATTAGCGGGTAAAACACCGGAATTTCTTAAGTACAAAATATACTCATAAGCGGAGAAAAAGCACAAAAGATTTGCAAACCCAGAAAAATTAAACACAGAAGCAAAGGGAGCATAGTTTTCTTTTAAAAAGAGAGACGTATATATTTATATATATATATGTTCCTGGGTTACAAAATGGCATGAATGCTGATTTTTCAAAATGTACAAGAATTAGAACATACTATATATATAGCGGCCTTTTATCAGGCTTATCTAAAGCAAGTATGTTATATCAGCAGGCAGGAAGGCAAGGGGTTTATCTATCCACATGAATGGCTGGCAGCAACCGACGCATTCACCGTAGCGTTCGCCTCTTCCTTGTCCACAGGCTCCTCGGCAGCACTAGCAGCATCATTCAACAAGGCCGTAGTCGGTGGTGGATACACCAGGTCC
>VDFB02177258.1:0-23162 GCA_007258455.2 Sequoia sempervirens | reverse complement strand
GGAATCGGATGATGGTGCCTGTGTACGGATATTTCTATCAGTTGGAGCTAAAGGAAAGCTTTCATCATTTCAGACGGGTCACTGATGCTTTCTTTGCGCCCTTACTCTTCAACTTTGATCCATCCTTGGAAAGAAGAAGAGTGTCTGATGAGGCTTATAAGGTGGTAAGTAAAGTTGGATGTATTTTTCTTCAATTCCCAACGTTTACTTACTTAAGAGTAGGTTGTTACACCGGTTGTCCCTACATGCTACCACGTTATCCTTCAGATAAGTGGGTTCTCATGGAAACATGCATACCGATGTCGCAAGCAGTAAAGAATCAAGAAGCAACCACAAGCTGGATTCAAGTCTTTAACGACTCATCTAGATATACTATCCCATCGCATAAAAGGCTAAGTCCGCTCTTATGCCGAGATGCGATCGACACCATCAAAAACCTACAGGTATAGGTTTGATTTTGACTACCGAGATGTCAGAAAGAAGTTGCAAAAGGGTCACCAACACAGGTACCGCTTTGAAGACATCTGGGCAGATTGCAGAGATGAAGAAGCCATTCGAAAGATGGACTATTGCAGATTGACAGTTCAACAAATCAGAGATCTTGGTATCACTGACCTACCAGAGGATTTTGAGGATCCAGGTGATATCATGAACGCTGTCTATGATGAACAAGGCGTTGCTAAGAGGCCGTTACCTGCAATACAGTGGTCTAGGAAAGAGGTCACCAGCATGAGAGAAAGGCTGAGACCAATCCTAGCCAATACTGAAGAATGGTTACACAAACATGGTTATGCAATGAAAAGTTTCAGGACAGACTCAGAAGGAGAAGAGTCCGAGGCAGAAGCACGCCAACAGCAAGAACTTCGCGACAAAAACAAGTCAGCGGCCGTTCCCACTTCTTCGCGGAGAGGCCCTAGGATTAAGTTCACTGTTGGTAAGAAAGATACCCAGGCTGTCCAAGAGACAGAAATGACGGAATCTCACCCATCTCGCTCTAAGGGTAAAAATCCCATCTCAGAGGAGATAGATTCCGATGAAGAAGATACTTCAAGCGACCAATCCGCTGAAGATGAAGATTCAGCAGAAGCAGACTCCGATGCCGAAGAGGTTTCTGAAAGCGGGCAAGAGTCTGATGAAGATTCTAAAGAAGGATCTGAAGGTGACTTCGAAGGTGAACCAGAATCGGAGAGGCAAGAGGGTGATCAACAGGAACCCGAGCATGATGAAGAAATAACTACTTCTCCTCCCGAGAACGTAGTTGAGGAAATTCACAGAACATCATCGCCCGTGACTTCAAACGTTCCTCATACCCCTTTTGAGTCAAGAATTCCTTCACCTCCTGCTCCCTCGTCACCTATTCCTACCACGAGCATTCCTGCAGCCGAGATATCCCCTATCCCTGCAGCATCAACCCAGCTTGATACTCCATCAGTCACAAGCATTCATACGGTTGATATACTGTCAAGCCCACCATTGTCCATTCCTAGCTTGTCTTCGCCAACATATGATATCACTTCTGAGAACGAATTCAATCGTTTCATGAATGAGTCAATGCGTGATCAGCTCAATGTGTCAACTACAGGAGCGATGATGACAAACACTTCTCCAATTGTCACGATACCATTGGTGAGTTCAGATGTGACAATAACTTCAGAGGTGGCAATGGCGACCGACTTGACAGTAAATCCAGAAGTTCACACTTCTTTTCTTCCTCCTTGGCTAATATCTCAAGTGTCGAAGCGTAAAAAGCAAATGATTTCTCCAGAGGAACTCGACTTTGAAGAGATAGTTCTTCCAAAGGCTAAAGGGAAGAAGAAGGCAAAAGGATACTCGAGGTAATGTAATGTTGATAAATCCGCCACAAGTATGCTGAAATTGGCATACCACCGAATCAAGAAGGTGATGTTTATGAGGACTACACAAAGAATAAAGGTCCAAATTGGCAAGGTTACCAACGAAGTGCAAAAGCCGACATAAAGTCACTTTGGATATTCAGGCGTGAAAGGCCGACAAAGTTGAGCAACTTCGTGAATATGTACAAACAGGGCGAGCATTATGCCATCGTTGTAAAGAGACTTGCCCGCTTCTCCGCAAGCAATGCAATAAATCACCGACAGTTGGTAGATTGAAGACTCCAAATTGGCCAAGATACGGAAATTCGGGCTTCAGGCGAGGTTAGGCGACTTTGTTGAAAAGATCATCAACACGTAGACCTCGATAATTTTGGTCACATGAGAAAACCACCATGTTGGCCAAGCTCACCACAGAGCTTGACAAAGAAAAGGGCGTACTTTCCCAGGAGCGCAGAGACATGGAAAAATGCCCGTTGTCATGGTCGGAAATGAAACAGGTAAAGCTCAGCAAATTGGTGGAGGTTGGGGTAATTCCCGACAAAGAAAAGTTTGTAGAGGTAAAAGAATCACTGAAACACAGGATCCAAGTGGTTCAATCTCTCATTGAAGACCTTCACCAAGTACAGGAAGATGTCGACGGGCATCGCAACATTCTTGACAAAAGTATCAGAGAGTTGCCTGGTCAACTTCTTGAGGACAATCGTATCTTCCTACCGGCCACAGAAATATCCCTCGATCTTCAAAGAAGCCATCATGAATTTGATTGGATACCGCATTTCAAGCTTCATCAGCATCATTTGTGATAAGGCTCACATTGACAACTCCTCAAGACGATCTTGATTGTGCAAGAAGGTTCACCACCCATATCCATCAACCGGTGAATTCACAATTCATTGTGGATATAATCTGCTGGTCCGTGATGAGAAGTCAGCAGTGGTGACCAGGAGGAAATTTGAAGACTTCCGCCACCAATGCAAAAAGACGTGAAGCAGCCTTCTATTCTCCAGTGTTAGACATTTCCGGTGCGTCCCATAATGCATCTTGTAAATATTTCTCGACATTTTCGAATGTCATTTTGTAAATTGTAATTACACCGAGTCCAAAGATGTAATATTTTGAAAACAAATTACACTTTGACTTTGGTCAAAGTTAGGTGAGATCTCCAAAAATCGCTCACCTAACTTTCCTTAATTTTCTCAATCTCTTTCCTTATTTTGCTCATCCCTCTTCCTATATATTGTGAGGGATTTTCATTGTAACATATCTTTTAGCCTTTTGCAACGAAGTGCTGCCCTTTTGTAAGAAAACTTGTGAAACTTTGCGTTCATATTTTGTGAATGAGATTCAATCAATAAAGGAAAGGATTGCAAGCCAAACTTTGTGTTGGATTCGATACTTTTGTAAGTTGATTCGATTTGGTAGTGATTAGTTCGAGGAATCTGAAAGACTCTAAGTGGTTGATGTAAACTTTGTGTTACATCTATTATTTAGATTGCATTGTTATTTTGTTTATCATTGGTTGAGTGATCTATAAGACTTTGCGCTTATAATCATTCATGCTCATGCATGTTCTTGTTGGATAATCTATAAGACTTTGTGCTTATAATTATTCATTCTCTTGGATACTTTGTCGAAAGATCTACAAGACTTTGTGCTTGTAATCGTTCGTGCTCGTTGACATTTTGGTTGGATGATCTACAAGACTTTGTGCTTGTAATCGTTCATGCTGTTCGAAGAATTGTTGCGTCTAAGAAGACTTTGTGCTTCTAACGTAGCAAACGGTACGTTTATGCAGATCCGACATTGATAAAGCTACGGAACGACTTTGTGCCTTCGTGAGCTTTCCCATTTTATTTTCTTTTGTTTGTTGTTGATTACTTCTGGTATCTCTACGCTTCGCTTTGACGAGATAGAGATATTGGCATTACTGCTGGTTGTTAGTTTTTAGTTATCAAGAATTCGGAACTTCCAACACGTGAAACATTGTAAACATCTTCTCTGAAAAAAGAGAGAAGGGATGAATGTAACACACCCCCCACTCCGTGACTTTCGTGTACATCGTGTAATTACTTTTGTGTTTTACTATTGTTTCTCTTAGCAAAGAAGAAGGGCCTCCCCTTTCCGAGAGAGAGATTCACATCTCACATAGCTGTGGCTGAAGTCCGCTGTGTAATCTCATCGAAAGTTGATTACATAATTTTCACCCTAACAAAACTAAGTAGCATAAGCACCTATCTATGCTAAGAACCCCTTGATATTTGAGTTCCCTAATGAATCAATATTCCTTATCAATCTCACAAGTCAGTGGAAAATGTACTTTGATGGATCATTCACCCAACATGGATCAAGATCAGGTATTCTTTTCATCACCCCTCAAGGTGATTGCATTCCAAAGTCATACAGGATATCATTCCCATGCATTAACAACATTACCGAGTACAAATCCCTAATCACATGTCTAAGGATAGTAGTTCAATGGTAGATTCAAGAGATGAAAGTCTATGGAGACTCGTAGCTGGTTATTGACCAAGTCAATGACGACTATCAAACTAAGGATGACAAGCTCACTCCTTACAAAAGATGGTGGAAAGTCTCAAGGACCTTTTCATAGACATAAATTTTGAGAAGATTCCTCACATGAACAACCGAGTAGCGGACACAATGGCAACAATCAGATCATTGTTAGACATGCTGAACAATATCCTTCAATGTGAATTCTTGGTAGAAAAACTTCTCATACCAACTTTCAAAATCCTTGAATTTGAATTCATGTGTGTAATTGTTGGTCCTGGATCCCCATGGTAACATGACATATTCACCCACCTAAGTAGAGGAATCCTCCCATCTGATATCACCTCGAACCTTAAAAAGACCTTTATCAAAAAGGTATCCTGATTAGTGATCCTAGGTGATACCCTTTATTGCTAAAGCATCAAAGGGACATTACTACGATGTCTTAACCAAGAGGAAGCCTTTACCTCTTTAATAGAAGTACACGATGGAATATGTGGTTCCCATACTAGTGGTATGACTTTAGCTAAGAAATTATTGAGGATGGGATACTACTAGCCAACCATGGAAAGAGAAGCCCATCAATATGTGCAAAAATGTGTCCAATGTCAACAACATGGAGATCTGATTCATGCTTTAGCTCAAGAATTGCAACCACTGATCACACCCTAGCCTTTCTCACAGTGGGGATTTGACCTCATAGGAAAAATAACTCCAACCTCATCCAACAAACACAAATTTATCATATAACAACCATTGAGTACTTTACTAAGTGGGTTGAATACATTCTTATGACCTACATAACGGGGAAGCAAATTGCCAAGTTTATCCTGAATTACCTAATCTGCCATTATGGTGTTCCACAAACCCTTATCTTAGACAATGGAACACCCTTCAAGAATCAGGATGTAAAAGAGTTATGTCAAAGATTCAACACCCAACACCGATTCTCTACTCGTATTATCCCTAGGGTAATGGTCAAGCTGAGGCTACAAACAAGACTATTCTAAAAATCCTAAAGAAAACGGTCAATGAAGCTAGTTGTGAATGGCATCTATAATTAAATCCTACTCTTTGGGATTATAGAACTAGTATCCACATGCTAATAGATGCAACCCCTTTCTCCCTAGTCTACGGATCAAAAGCCATTTTTCCTATTGAGGCTGAGCTCCCATCATTATGAGTGTCACTACAGAACCTAATCATCAATGAAGAATACAAAATATCTCGATTGAATGAGCTAGAGTTTCTGGATGAGCATCGTCTTGACACCCTCAATCACTTGCAAGTCTATGAAAATTGACTAAAATGAAGCTATAACAAGAAGATCCAATGCCAGTCTTTCTAGGTAGGGGATCTTGTCCTAAAGTAGAATAAGAAGAATCTTCCAGATCAAGACAGTAAAGGAAAGTTTGAACCTAATTGGTTAGGTCCCTTTTTCATCACAACAAGTTATGGATCAGGAGTGTATCAATTATCAACACCCGAAGGTGAACCCTTGCAGGAACCAACCACAACTTGCATCTTAAATTTTTTTATGCCTAGTCTTGAAGGGTATAAGTCTAAAAATACAAAAAAAATCAAAAAAATGACCAAAATTGAAAAAATTGAGAAAAAAGATTGAAAAAGTAAAGAAAAAAATCGTCCTTTAGTGAAAACCACTTCATTGGCACCTTGGGTAAGTACCTTGGCATGAAAACTTGGCAAACAGGTGCCTCACGTAAATAAAGCACCTCCATCTATTCTTTGGCTCTTTGTCCTATCATTCTTTGCATCACCATCCATCTATTGCCTCATTCATCCTATTTATTCCATCACCCACCCGTGTCCTTACCATAGCTTGATGATGTGAAGTATGGTATCCCCTTTAGTACTAGTTGGCATACTCTAAAGGTCAGTTTGTCCTACCTGTATCGAGGTAGTCTATCATATAACACTGGGGGAAATTAATTATGGATTAGATCGGGTTATTGTATATCTTAAGGTTATTAGAAATCACAATTGAAAATCCCAAAACATTCGTGAAACGTTCATCATAAAATCCAAAACATTTGAAAAATCCTATACAACTAAAATAAAAAAATTCAAAAAGTTGTAAAGTCAAAATCCAAAACATCCAAAACACATCAAAAACCCTAAAAAGGTTGAACATCAAAAATAAAAAAATAGTACCTTGTTGAACTACGTCATCTTTGAGCTTGAAGGTAGGAAAGGCCATCATTGATGTGCCCCCGAGATACCCTAGGCCAGTCCTTTAGGAGTCCATCATAATAAACTGGCATTCCATCAATTGTTCATGTCTTCATCTTCAATAAGCCAAGTTAGTCGAACTACGCGGTCTCTGCGTATATAACGTAGGCAAGGATTATCTTTGATGTGCCCATGAGGCCCCTAGGATAGGTCTTTTAGGTTAGGTTTTTGGTCAAATATAAGAAAAGCCTTAAACATTCAAATATCAGAAAACCCCAAAACATTCAAAATATTAGAAAAGACTTAAAAATTCAAATATCAAAAAATCCCTAAACATTTGAAAACTCAGAAAACACAAAAACATTTGAAAACTCAGAAAAACCATAAACATTCAAAATACCTAAACAACCTCAAATAACCAAAAACCATAAACATTCACATAAACTTTCAAAAAGACTAAAACCAACCTCATAATATTTTCAAAATACCAAAAACATTGAAATATTCTAGAAAATCCAAAACCATCCATCCCACCTCACTTTCACCCCCTGCACCCATAATAAATCGATCGTCACCTTCAACATTTGGAAAAATGAATAGAAAACAAGTATAGCAAGTTGTAAAGTGACTAAGTGTCAAAATCTAAAGTCGGAATCATAGGTAAATGCGTCAATGAAGTTTATATCAGCGACGTATCATAAAGCTCATCATCATCCTATATCAAACCCCTGATCAACATGTCCTAGGATGTATCCTTCCTGTGATGGACATTAGTATCATAAATCACCTTAGCTAATTTAAACTAGCAAGAGATATAGATAACACTGACTATTTGTCTTTGATCTTTTCTTATGATTTATCTTAATGACCCATTTTGAGGATCTCTCGATGATGTCTATCAAAATGATTTAGAGAGAAAGGAATGAGGCATCGATCATTATCTTTTGTTTTCTATGCTTGTGGGTATTCTTGTAAAATAATCTTGTTACATACTTGCTTAGTTGTGTGTAGGGAGGTTATTTGGAGTATGTTATTGACTATTGTGTATACTTTGGTTCAATATATTCTAAGCTTCTAACTTATATTTTGATGAGGTTTCCATATGTCAAGATATGAACAAGAACTATCCTATTTGTTTGCAGAGTCAAAGTCCATTACACTAGATACAACACTATCTTGGTTATCAATACCTTGATGCATCATGTCTATGTGTTAAATATCAAACAATAAGGAATGACGAAAAAATCCCAATCCCAAGATATGAGAAAATCATCATCATCATCATGCATTCATTCTCATCATGCATTTCTCATCACCATCTCTAATAGAGTCTCGGTGGATCATAGACTTGTTGGATCTTTTGAACCAATCATCAAAATCAATGGTCATTCATCTTGTTTCCTCTATCTTCTCTGCACGTGCTAACTTGGTATGATGACAGTCAACAAAAACATCATCAATGCATCCATCCTACATCCACAAACTATCAACATGCGTACATCTCACATCATCACATCATAATCATAGCATATCATAAAGTATACATCCTACATCAACATTATCATTTAAGTTGTGATGAATAATATAGATTTTTTATTCTAAGCATCTTAAATCATTGCATAAATATCATAAAAATGCATCACATTATCATACCACAAGCATAAACATCTACATTATCCATCCATACATCCACATGCGTACATCATCATATCATAAAATTGCATATAAAATACACAAAACAAAATGCATCCATAACATTTGCATATCATAATCCGAGCATAACATTTGTATATCATATCATCCATCCCATAACATGTCATGAAAAGATACTGAAAAATAATATAATATTGCATCCCATATCATCTCATATCATCGCATATTGCATAAACATAAATAAAAGAAGTCCATCCATACATGATAATATACAAACATGTCACATCATCATATCAAAGGGCATCCATACATTCAAAGCATAAAATAATATGAACACATCATATCAAATCCATATCATATATATATCAAAAAATAACTGTCATGGTACAATATTTGAATTAGTGTATGTATATCGATCATAAATACAATATCCATGAGGCTATCAAAAAGGATCACATAAATGTATATTTGTATGAAAAAATTGGGCAAAAAATAAAAAAAGTGTCTGTACAATCGAGCTAGCCCTGATAACTGCTCCCCTATCTAGCTTGTCTCTCTAGTTGATCCTCTACTCTAGGGTGCACCCCACTCCTTTGAGAGTAATCTAGCTGCCTAAGTGCCTATGGGACATCCTTGTGATAGTGCATCCTGTAGTAGGTTGCCTCAGTCACAACCTCTCTGTACAACCTGACAAACACAGTTTTCCCCTGAGCTGCAACTATCATCATCTCAAGCTGCTGACGCTATACGACCTCCTAAGACAACTACATCTTAAAAGTTTGTCTAAGCTGCCGCTCCTAGTCTCTCTCGGCTATCAAGGTCACTACCTCATGCCTAGCTTGATCTCTCTCAATAGTGATCATAAAAACCTGCTGGTGGACCCGAGCCCTCTCACTCATAATAGTTTGAACTTACTGCTGCTACAGCTACTGTATCTATAAATCTTGGGGATCTGGCCCCGACGGTGGCTGCTATGGAGGATACTATTGTATAGAAGGTTGCCGAGGAGGCTACTGATCCACTGGTGGTGCCCCTGGAATCTGCCCATCCTATCCATCCTGGCCATCCTATCCTTTTCCTTTGCCTGTACCCCTCCCTCTCGGTCTCCCTCGTGGAGGAGCACCCACTGAATCTGTCAATCGGTGAGGGGGTGTGAACCATGCATCGTATGTAGGTGTCATTTGAGTGTCCACCTGCCCCTAATCATAAGCTCATGGCTTGGAAACCAACTACTAAAATTCCTCAACCACCTTGTGGGCTGCAATCATAGGTCCCCACATGGGTACCTTTTGTGTTGACCTAGAGAAGATGGCTTTGTACGTATCATCAGGCCTATCCTACCTGTCTCCGAACTGCCTCATCACCCTATCTAGCAGATATCTCTCTATGATGATGTGCTCTTGATGTTGCGTGTATCAGGTTTGTCAGGCGAAGAAGAGATATTGAGCATCATAATACCATGCTGGCATATGAAGTTAGGGGCGCCATCTGAAAACTATCATATCATCAAGCACCCGATGCTAGTATGGAATCCCAAGCTTCCTTGTATGCTATAATGTAATGAAACCTTTGTATCAAAAATCCACTAGATCATTTGGCTCTACATCAACCATCTGAATGATCAGTCAGAGCACAACAATGTGCTCCCAAGTCCAAATGTGTAGTAAGGTAACTCTTGTATCGATCGCCCAATCGCAATATATGAAATTGTGCATGTCACATGGTACAATGAGGCCAATATCATTGGACCCCATGTAAATAGAGTCCTCCTAAACAACATCCTGTGCCACACTAGGCCCATCCTAGGTTGAACCTTCTGCTAGATGTCTGTCTGGAGCGACCAAAGAAAATATGATCGCTGCAACAATCAATCTAAAAGTGGACACTCGACCTTTGCACATCTTGAGGTCAACTTGTGAAGTGACTAGAACAATGTTCTCTAGATCCATCACCTCATGATAGGCATCACAACTGGCATCGACGTCGTATATCACACACTCACCATGTATTAGCAAACGTAGTATCTGCCATATATCCTCTAGTTTCACTGTTGCCTCACTGGTAGGAAGGTGTAACAATGAGGTGTCATTGTTCCATCGCTCGCACAACACTGTCATCATCACCAAATGTGTCTAGATGACAGGCATCCACACAACATACCATAGGCCAATCTCTCCTAAGTGCTCTTGCCATAACTCAGATAAATCAACAAGTCTCTCCAAAACTGTAGGCCGGTGCTCATGGGACATCAAAGGTGGAATGACCTCCTACATCGACAAAGCACACGACATCAAAATTCAAAGTTTTTTTGGCTAATTTTAGAATTTTCATCCCCAAAATTACAATAGTGCCACTATAATTCAAATTCTAAACTGTGACGCCTAAAGCATTTAAAATGCAAATCACAAGTCGTGTCGCTATAAACATATGTGTCACAATTTAAACTTTGGAAACCCTAACCCTAATATTCAAATCAAAATGCATGTTGCGCTATAAATATATGTGTCATGATTTAGAAATGGAAACCCTAATTCTAAATTGCGAACTGTGTCACAATACACATATGTGTCTCTAAAATTCAAATTAGCGTCAATGATTCTGAAAAAAGAGTCGCTCTAGAGTGATGCTGCCAAAGTTTAAATTCTAAAAGGCATTAAATGCATCAAAAAGTCAAATTTTAAATCAAGTTTCGAATCACATACTAGTGGTCCTGTGCCTGGAAGCCTCTGGTACTCTCGAACTCGATCGAAAATGTGTTGCAAGAGCACTTGTTGCGCCATTTCATTAGAGGGTCAAAGCTCAAGTTGCAAGAAATTCTTAAGGTGTGAATGCACAAATGGATTGAAAGTGACCCTTCTTAACTTATTTATACTTCAAAATTAGGATTTTTTGCCCTAATTTAATCTTAAAGCTAGGGTTTATCATCATTTTCACCAATCTTGCCAATCAGAACCTTATTTTGCATCTTTTTTTGTGTTTTTGGCATGATTCTTGCATCCCAGAGCCTTTTCGGACCCCTTGGGCAACATTGCAACCTTTGTTGAGAAATTAACCCCAAATTCAAAATTTTTGCCTGATTTCTCGAGGGAGCATAGAACTAGCTTAATCCTTCCGCTGGGGCATCTGAAAAATCAGAATTTTTTGATTTTTGGTTTTAAGCAGCAGTTTTTAATCCGAAGAGCATCAGTCTTTGAACCGAAGTAGTAGGTACCTCGCTTCAAAGAGGGGCAAAGTGTTGACACTAAAGAATGCCGTGAATGATATCATACACTCGAATCAGGTATACTAATACCGTTTCTTCTTTAAACCCATCATCTTTTTGCTTAATTAATTAAATTAGCCTAGCTATTTAATTAATTACCTCATTTGCGTCTATTAACCTAATTAATTTAATCAAGTTAATTCCCCCCTTTCATGCTAACATTTTGTCTCATTAAATTAAATGAATCAAACTATTTAATTTAATTCCCTAAATCTTCTTATTTAATTAAATAACCCTAAGTTATTTAATTAAATGTCATTTCACCTTTCCCCATTCATTAAATCATTTAATTTAATGAATATCATCTAATTCTTCTAATTCCCCCTAATTGTATACTTAAAATTGTTTAATTAATCAATTATTAACTAATCTAATTTCCCTCCCACTTGCAAGGGAATATTCCAAGGGGATATTCCTCCTTTGCACATTCCTCCAAAAGGGGAATATTCCCATGGAATATTCCTTCCTATTTTATACAATTAAATTTTGCTTTAATTTGCAAAATATTCTTTTTCCTCTTCCATGAGAATATTCCAAAGATTATTCTCTCTCCTCCAATCATTTGAAAAAGGGAATATTCTCACTTGGCTTCATGTGCAAGTTAACTTGTGACTTCTTGTTTAAGTTAACTTTTGACCTCTTGTACAGGTCAAAAGTGTGCTTGTTTGGAAGGAATGAGAACCCTTGATTAAATCTCATCTTGCATTCTCACCCATTGATGAGAATCCATGATCCATGCCTCCAGTTTCCTCCATCCTTGACCATTGATTATCCTTTTTGATCTCAACCCCCCATTTCTCATTTGCTTTCCTATAAATAGTTCACTAAATTTGGAGACAAATGGATCCATCTTTCAAAAATAAACTTATGTTGTTAAAATCACTCGCACTCATACTCATATTTAGCTCACATTTAGCCTATTTTAGTTTAAATTCTAGTTGTACAATAGCTTAGCTTCCATAATGCATCCATTTAGCTTGTTCATTAATCAGGGTTTTGAATCTTTTAGTTTAGAATCCATTTAGATTAGCTTAGCAATTACATATCTACATCTTTTAGCATAAAATCATGTTAAAATAGTTTGCATCATTATGCTCATTTAGATTAAAATCACGTTTTCATACACATCTTGCAACCATTTCATCGATTATCTTCAATAGAATCGATTGAAACAAGCTCATTGATCACGTGATTGGGAAAGGGTTGTCGTATCACATCAACGCAACACCACTCCCAAATGGGATAAGTTTCAAATGGGTTACAGTAGACATTTTAAATTTTTTCGTAACTTAGAATGTTTTGTTTTAATGAATGTCTAGTTTAACTTCAATTCAATTGATCCTATTTAGATTGAGTATTAGTGGCTTCGTTATGCTTCGATTCTTCATGGATCAAGTGTAATCGACCCATACTAATATCCTCGGTTACACCTCCAATTGTAGAATTTACTTTTATACTTTAAGTAAGTCAATTCTATGAAAGATCTTGCAATTTCCTTTATGACAAAAAATGTGTAAAATTAGCCCGAACAAAAATCTTGGGAGATTTAAAAAATAAAATAGTAAATGAACTCAAATATGCAATGTAAGACTTGAATCATGTAGATGAAGCATAATACTAACAAAAAAAACAAAATCTTGACAAATTTGAAGAAGGTAAGATAGTAAAAACCTATCACCAAAAGTGTTGCAAGGCATCCTAAAATGGCGAATGGGTCTTTGTACAAAACTTTTCTTTAATTTTTGAGAGACTCTAGAGATGGATATGAGATGCCTTTTCCCACAGGTTTCACTACAAAAATGTTGGAAATAAATCTGAGATTTGAGTTTTCCATGATCTTGACAACTTTGCAACTTTGACAACTTTTGCAATTTTGCACTTTTGAGATCTTCAATTCCAATCCTTTCTTCAACCTAAGATCTACACATACACAAGAGAGAGAAAAATTGTTTGTTTTTGGTGAATACGGGTTTGCCTTGGTCAAACCCCATTTTGGTAATTAAACCTTGAAATGAAATGAAACATGAAAGGAACATGATGAATGAACACTTACTATGTTGCAACTCACCAAACCATTGAGTTGAGATCATTGAAAGAATAAAATCTGATACATCTATCCAAGGTCTTGATCTTGCATGAATGGCTTGATTGGATGCTTGATTTGATAGCTTGAATCTTGAATTGAAAACTTTAAACCTACATCACAATGTTAGCTCCAAAAACATGCATGAATGCAAATAAATTTGACATGATGATCTTGATCTTGATTTCTGCTGTAGATGCTTGATAAATTTTTTCTTCAATGCTCTTGACAATAATATTTGCTCATGTGAAAGTTCCCTCTTGCTAGATGTTTTGAATTGATAAAATAGCCTTGTATTTATAGATGCTTTTCTAATTTCTTGACAATTAAACATTATAAGCCGACATTTAAAATTTGAATTTGGGATCATAAAATTACCACCAAAAACTTATTAAAAATTGGGTTCTAAAGCTTAGGGGGGACCCATTCACCCTTGGGTGAATTGGTCCTAGGCCCTAAGCCTAGAACACACACTTTCCAAGATGTTAAATTACGTATAGACATTAACTAATTGTGGGTTCTCCCTTCAAAAAATATAATTATTTAGGCTTATAAATGCTTAATTGGGTCAATTAGAGGTTTAATTAAGTCCAATTAAATTAAGGACCCAAACATAGTGTGAAAATGTAAAGGTGTACATTTTTCCACACTACAGGTTGATGCAAGATTTCTCTTACACCCTAGGATGCTCTTGCATAAAAAATACAATATTTTTTGAAGGGGCTTATTATTTTGAAACTTAAAAAACATTCATTAAGAAAAATATTATTCATAATTATTGTTTAAGATTAGTAGATGGGTGTTATGTGATAGAGTATCACACCCCTTTTAAAAGATATATTTCTTATATTCTTAAATCCAATTTTCTAGTGGTGAATCATGTAGGATCAAAGATAATAAAAAGACAAATTATATGCCGTAGATGCAATAATAATAGTCAAACATGTTAGGTCGGCCCAAAATAGACCTTATCACAAAAACTTCAAGCATACATGTAATTCGCTAGATGTGCAACCTTAAAGCTCGATCTCCCTTTGGATTCCTATTCAATTGACATTTATTAGCTTATCTTCATCATCAAAAAACAAATTAATTATTCACGAAGAAGTGTGGAATCTCTCACACTGGTATACTGTACAAAGGATAATTGCGATATATAGGGCTGCACACTGTCATTCATATCTTTTTGGAAACTTTATAGAATGTCACAAAAAATGATGAACTCAAAACTATAGTTATAACCATAGAAGATTATACCAACTGCGGTGAAGTGTGGACCAAAAAAATGACACACTAAACCACAAAACTGTCAAAGGAAATACTTAGCCAATTTCCTGATAAACCATACTTTCTGAATCAACTTGCACTATATATAAGTCATCAACAATACTTCCACATTATGTTAGGATGATCATAACAATGTTGAAATCAATGAAAACAATGGATCAAGCAATATATACACCTCATGCTCATGTCTCCAAACTGTATCATCAATGACAAACTTCCAACTTCCAACAATTCCTAGTTATAAAAAATTCGCAATATGCCACAACATGCTTCCAACATGCTAGGCCTCAACTATTTGATTACAAGTGAGTGGAATTATACACTTAAAATGATATTTAATTAAATGTGAAATTCCAAACTTTTCAAAATCAAGCTTTTCAAAATCAAGCTTATAACTAAACTCATTTACATTATTGTGAATGATGCTAATATAGTATCTTTTAGTTTTAGGAGCGATCTTACTTGGCCATAGGGTAGTGTGAATCTTGATACCTAATGTAATGTGTAGCTGGCCAAATGTGTGAAGGACTCTTTTGGAATGAATACAGTGATAGTGGACTAATTAATCTTGGTGTAGTTAAAACCATAAACTATACGTGGGAAATGTCCCTTGGAATGTGTTCCTTGGTTGTTGAAAACTTCAATTTTTTTTTGCAAGTTATGAATATTAAAACTAAGTGATAGTATGTTATGCTTGATACTAAGCTAGATACTCGAATTATGACTTTGTGGTTAATGGAGCCTCATGAAATTTGAATGCAACTTTGTAGGCTTTGTCTAGAACATATATTCCCAATCATGAAGTGAAATATGCAAGTTCAACAAAATGTAGTAGGATCTTTGGTGATTGGAGTGTTGTTGAAAACTTACAAACAAACAAAAATTGCAAAACAATTTTTTGTTGGTTGATGCAAGATTTCTCTTACACCTTGCGACACTCTTGCATAAAAATGTAATATTTTTTGAAGGGTCTTATTATTTTGAAACTTAAAAACATTCATTAAGAAAAATACAATTAATAATTATGTTTAAAATTAGCAGATGGGTGTTATGTGATAGAGTATCATACCCATTTTAAAATATACATTTTTATATTCTTTTATTATTTTCTAGTGGTGACTCATGTAGGATCAAGATAATAAATATATTAAATATATGCCATAGATGCAATAATAATTGTCATATATTATGAAAAATCTATAGATAATATTTTGATTGTAAATATGACTTATACAACCATTGACTTCAATATCGCGAACTACCTCAACTTCTCTTATCATACTTACCTATTTACAATATTATGTGAAACTTCCCTAACCATTAGCACATAAATATTAATTACATAACATTAAATTTTAGCAAAGTAACATACAAACACATGTTTTAAAATAACTTAATATTTTTTAAACAAACACACTAATAGATGTAACAATGAACTCTAAATCATAAACTCCAACAAAACCTCTTGATCCAAAAAGAGGATCAGATGATCTAGAGTTTGTAATAGTTGTTCAACAACTTTACAAACTTAGTGTCCTATGATTGGTGCTGATCAACTTGTGTGTCTCACCTTGACATAATCATGCTAAAGTATCATCAACTTAACATGTCTTTGAGTAAACAACACGTCTTCTTTAACCACAATAAGTGTTTCTTGCTAATTATCTTTACATCTAATCATTGAGAAACATGCACCTAAAATTATCTGACCTCTTTGCTCCAGTCCTCATTCAATACAATTTGTACTCCAAATAAAATATATTATTCACACCACTCCATTCCTCTTTAAATCTCATAAACATCATTTGTACTCCAAAGGGTTTGGAGAGAGTAATAAGAAATCAACGAGTTTCCCACTATAAGCTTCTTGTAATACACAAGACTCTCAATCTTGAAGGTTAGTCTTAGGCTACTCATTAACATATAATGGACAATGTAGTGTGTTTTTCCTCACATTGGAGGAATCTTAACTTTAAAATTAAAAAAAAAAAAAACAGGTCAATCTTATGTCTCAATCATTTGATAGATATTTTAACAATTTCTACCAAAGGAGTCTCATTTTCGTACAGAGAGAGGAGCAAGTGCTGAGAGAAGAGCAAGTGCTGAGAAGAATCAAACCTAATATTTTATTTAGAGGCAACTTCACAGAAAGACAATATATGTGAATTTAGTCAAGAAATCATTACAAAATAATATGGGCGACTGGTCAATGCATAAACTACTAATAAATGCCATCAACCATAGCTGCCTCGCAATCGCGCTAGACAGTTACACCATACAATTTTAAAATAGAAGTTGGTAAGTTTACAAATTTATAAAGCATTTAAGAAATAGCGAGGAGAATTGACTTGCCAAAAAATATACAATATTCATACAAAGAGAAAGGGTCAACATGCCAAATTTTTAGCTTATATAATGCCATCTCTGTATTCATCTCCCATAAAATGGGTGCCTTGAGCTGTGGATTAAGCTTGTTTGGTTGCAATGCAAAGAAAAACAAGCATAAATATGGGTTCCAGGCAAGTTATACAAACTTATGTGATTTCTGAATAAGAGCAACTGTATTGCAAATATCATTATAACTTACTGTTTATTTTTTTGCATTTCACTGCAGACTGTGGAGCTCAAAGTTCTTATGGACTGTCCAGGATGTGAAACCAAAGCCAAGAACACTGCCTCTTCCATTAAAGGTTACTGAAAATTCCAAAGAAAAAATATTCTCCATGGTAGTAGGAGAAACATAAATATCATTGGTGCTTCTATATAGTTATAGTTTTCACCATTCCAGATAGCATGTCTAATCAGTATCAAATAGAATTTAGAAATTGATTCTTCTTGCATGGTATTTAGAGGGTGACTCGCTCATCATTGAGTCAGTATGGTTCTTCATATCTTTTAAAGTTCATCTTTATTAGTTCTATCTCTGTGTTTGTACTTCGACATAAAATAATATAATTTTAGTAAGTAATATTGAGATACTAATCAGCATAAATGCTATTTAGTCTTGTAGATTAAACATGTTTTGATTGTATATTTTAATACATTTGTAGGTTTATTTAATGGTGAAGAAAGATATTAGTGGTTTCAATGGTTCATATATAATATTGTGTATGTCTGTCAGCATCTTTATTTAATGGTGAAGAAAGATATTAAAAAGTTTATTAAGGTTAAGTTGAAAAGTTCTTAGTTATTATTTAAGACAATTAAAATTTTAGATAATAAATAGTATTAGTACATGTTAATTTTGGATTCAATTGTATAAGATTTGTTTTGCATTAAGAAATCTTATACCGTTGAATCTAGAAATAACACATATTAATCACTATGGATTATGGAAATCTGATGTCTTTAATAAATAATATGTTGATTTTAGCATGAAAGGTTTCTTGATTTGACTGTGTGAGCTTTTTCCACGGCGTTTTAGATCAAAGTCTATGATCCATCATCAAGAAATAGACAGCAAGAAAAGAAAAATGATCCGAAACATTGCTCACACGGTCAAATTCAGAAACATCTCATACTGATATCATGAGTGAAAAAATCATTTCTGCAACATGTTCGCCATCTATATATTTCAGGATTTGACTGTGTAAGCTTTTTTCACGTCATTTTGATCAAAATCCACTATCCGCCATCAAAAAATTGACAGCAAGAAAAGAAAAATGATCCAAACACGTCGTTCACACAGTCAAATCCACAAATATCTTATACTAAAATAATGAGAATGTGGGAAATTCATGTCTGCAACATGTTCAACATTCTATATGGAATTTACAATAAATCAAGTACACAAACCACAAAAGAATTTGGGTGATAAAAGTTGTCAGACTTTTTTTGTGGAGCAGGTGTGGAGTCGGTGGAGGTGAGTAGAGAGGAGAATAAGATAACAGTGATTGGGTACGTGGATCGGAACAAGGTGTTGAGTAAGGTGAAATCAGGCGTGGGGAATAATGCAGAATTCTGGCCGTACGTACCACACAATCTGGTGTATAATCCCTGCGCTCCAAAATTCTATGATAGGGAGGCCCCGGCAGGCCACGTCCTCAATGCCGACTACAGATATTTTTCAGAGTCTAATCGCACCGACGAGAGATACACGACGCTCTTTAGCGACGATAATGCTCATGCCTGCACCATTATGTAGATCTTTCTCCCTTAAAATCAAACTTCTCTTGAATATAATCTGATATGACGTTTGTATAATAACTAGTGCAATAAAATCTCTACTGCAAGCGATAATTGTACTGTCAGTAGCACTAAGAGATTTCTTGCCCGCTCAGTGGAAGCTGCCTCGGTTTTCGACTTTGCAATCAGTGGGACAAAAATATTGTACTCATTATTGTTGTGACTGTGCTAGTGTTGTCTAATCTTGCTCTTACGTACCCACATACGAAAATGGGTACTATCACAAAATGTATATTTTGAAAGAAAATGGCTTAGCAATTAGCATTTAGCATTTGGAGTTTGCTGGTCTTTTCCAATGGAAGTAGACTTTGGTCATTCTGTCCTTTGTCGAATCAAGATGCAAAATGGCTTCCCTAACGTACCGTCTTTCAATTATTAGAACTATGTTAATGGGTTAGTTTTTTTTTTCAAAAAGAAATGAGGTTGGGGGTTGAAATTGTAATTATGTAAAAAGAGTACCTAGGTCAAGGTGTGTAATGGCTTCTGTAGCGTACTGTCTTTCAATTATTAGAATTATGTTAATGGGTTAGCCTTTTTGTTTTTCAAAAAGAAATGAGACCTTAGGGGTTGAAATTACATTTATGTAAAAAAGTACCTAGGTCAAGGTGTAATTATTTCAAGGTGTGTAATTGTAAGTACTTATAAATATATGGGGTTGACATTTTAGTTTGCGAATGATTAAACAACACTTAAAACTAAAATAATAGAAAAAAAATAGAGTTCATTTTGACTTCAAAGATAAAACGCATCAATCAAACCTCCCATGATTCACCTAATACATCTCATTATTCGTCTTATTTTCTTGTTGTCCTTTAACCCATTTTGACTTTTTATGCTTGTAGTTCCCTCTAGATATGCAAAATTGTTAGTGACTTGCAAGTGGTGATATGAACCATTGAAACCACTAGTTTCATAAAAAAATAATGATACAAGTATTTCAAGTGCCAAAAGTTACATTATGTTTGTTTCCTCTTCCCAAATCAATCCATTTGTTCTATTGGGTGCACCCAATCCCTTATTAGTACACTTTCCCTCCATAAATACCCAATTTGAGAGCATAACCAAGGTAAGAAGAAATAGGTGCAATCTAAGCTTTGGCATAGCCTTAAACAACTATTGTCAATTCTAACCAATCTTTCTTCATTTCTAGTCACATTTTCCTACTTTTTTATGTCTTGAAGGTCTCTAATTGTTGATTGCATGTTGAAACTAGAAAGGAGTTCAATTTGAGGGTAAATTACTCTAAATCTTCATCTAGGCCCATAACATTTAACTGGAGGTAAAATATTTAACTTATTTCTTTGTATACTTAGTTTAATTTAGTTTTAACGTTCATTTAAATTATATTAAAAATTATAATAATTAATTAGATTCATATATTAAATTATTTTTCTATTAGATTAGATTTATTTTTGTGTAATTCCAATAACAATTTCTTGTGAAAATAAAATTTTAAAGGGATTAGGAGTTCAGGACATATTTTCATAATAATCCATATCTCATGTACTTTTTGATCTTATTTTTCATTGTTTTCTATCATTTATAGTGCCAATTTTGTGTGAATGTGCATATTTGGTGAACTTGATACAAAAGAATGCTCATTTTCTTTCTTTTTCCTTTCATCCATCATTCTTTCCTTCCATTTATTTTTTGGTACTTAGCACCCCTTGAACATGGTCAAATTTTAGAGATTTGAACCAAATTACCCTCAAAACCCTAATATTTGGATTATCCAATAATTGAAGATTAAGGAATTTATTTTGAAAGGCATATTCAAAAACCTAATTGGACCAAGTCCTCTCACATTATATCTAATCCATCTAGTCATAGAATCCCCATGGGGTTCCATTCCTCCTCAAAATTTTAATACTTAGGTCCCCTTAGCCTACACAACTCTAACTACATGACTAGAATAAACTTGTATCCAAAAATATTGATCTCTCCTTTCATTGGGATACAAAAACCTAAGAACAAAGGAAAAAAAATTGAATTATCAAAACAGAATAATAAAAAAAATATTAATGGAAATCAAAACCTTGAGAGCAAATGACATAATTGCACATGTAAATTTTAAGCTCAACTTTCTCTTTGACCCTAATCTAAATGTGTAAAGTTAATTGTAATATACTAGTTTATGGGCCTTAAAATCCCTTAGGGGATTCACCTGTATAATAATACCTTATCACATGCATGTATAGTGGAGTAATTACCATAGTTCCATAGATTTTCCTGATAGGGGATGTAGGGATGAGTTTCGGGGATGAGGGGACCAAGGACCTAAGTTTTGAAAGGAAACTTGCAGTCATCTAATGACAATTCCCACATAACCCAAAGGAGAAATCAATGCAAATAAGTATTCAAAATCCACATGCAAGAGAATAAACAACATACAGGCATCAAAACATGACACAAGATATACCTTGGGAAAACCCTAAAGAGGAAAAACCCTAGCCTCCAAAAGCATCCATGACTCATGTATTATTCATAAATAAATATTACAATACATCTTCAGAGTCCTCCATGAACACCTCTGAATCATCAAGCCCTCTACATGTACTCCATGTGAACAAGCATGTAACCACACATCTCATGCCATGCTTCAACCCTCACAAATGCTAACAAGAGCTAAGTCAACCAACCAACCTTAAACAACTACCCCTATGTTTGCTTTTATAGAAATAAGCTCACACAAAACCACCAAGTGGTATTACATAGAACCATGTGACTAAAACCATGAGATTACAAAACTATGACCCCACATTTAATATTGGGTACTTTATTAAATTACTTTCGCCAATATTAAATAAATACATTTTTACAACTTACATTATGTCCCAATGTTACATACAACATAAAGTGGCCCCAAGAATGTTAACTCCTAGTGATGCACGTACTTCTAGGTCCCCTTAGGTGCACCACACACATAATAATAAATTAAACATTATAAACATTATGCAAGGTGTACAACACCTGATTACTAATATTCTCCCACTTGTATACATTGCATAAGGAGTAACAAGTAACCTCGAAACATGAACAAGGGAACAATCCCCCTAGCCACATATACCATCAAGGATTCAAAGTGCTCCATTTGCTCCATCAAAATATCTGTAACACGAACGAAGGTGACCACCATCCCAAACATGAATTATCTCATCCTCCATCATGCCAATGCACAAGGATAAGAAGCCATTCAAAGAGAAGCCACAAAAACTATCACAACAAAGCATAAATCCTACCTCAACTGATATCCCAAACATAAATGTACTCAATCCAAAGGTATCAATATGCACCAGTAGTTGTCAAGATACACTAACCATAGCTGAAATAGCACCCAAAACAAGTGCTAACACATCCAACTATCCATACCTCCAAGTTATACATAACATAGTAAACTCATGCCATCAACATATACACCCATAAATTGCAATCACAAGCTCCATGTGCAAACTTGTTAATGAAGAACATACACATCCAAGAACTCCCATTGCATGGGTAATGCATATATGAAAATGATCAAGGCATACCAATTCTACCAATAGAATCACATAGAAGGTGTAAACATCATGTAGTACCAAGGAACATCCACAATGATATGTAAAACCTGTAAATAAAAAACCTATAAGAACAACTCTCACCACAAGTCTTCAAAGCTCTCCCATGTTCTTCGCACCCAACAAAGGAAAGAGATAAGGAACCTCCATGTCATCACCCAAGAACATAAGTGAAAGCACATGACCACAAGCTAGTGACCACAAGGTTAATGCAAGAAGTTGGGTCCACAAAAGCTCAAAAAGTGGAAGTGTTTTTGATGTTTTTCAGAATTTGTCACACTTGGACTGAAAATTTGAGGCACTTACACAATGAATCTTAAAAAAAGTCAGCAATATGAAATTTAGCATTTTGAATCTAGTTTCCAAATATGTAATTTATTTAAATACCCAGATGATAAAAATTAAATTTTGATAGGGATGTATAAAAACCACTTTTTAAAAGTCCCTTTTTTTACCATACCATGCACGTGTACATACACCACTTTTTGACCCAAATAAAAGTATTTTGCTAATTCATTTTGGGGAAAGAGAGCTAACAACATGAAGATTGATGAGGAAATCTTTTTGTAACTTTTTTTTGAATA
>VDFB02177257.1:0-10250 GCA_007258455.2 Sequoia sempervirens | reverse complement strand
TACATTACGGTGGTTGAGAGAAGGTGTTAAAAGGTGTATGAGTACTACTAATATGTTTGATTCAGAAAGGATGGTAAATGCATTTAACTGTCAAGTTCAATGATAGTCAGTTAGCAAAAATTTTAAAAATAGAAGTAAGCTTCCTCTAGTGTTTAACAAGGATTTTTTCACTCCAAAAGTCTCTGGAGAACAGGTTGAAAAATAAGCCAAATGTAAGAAGATTATTGCCCCCAAGCTTTCTGTTTATGGCATCTAAGTAACAAGGTTTTTTATTTGTGTTTCGCAAGGTTAAAATTCAAAAACAGTTTGTCATTTAATCACAATTTATTAAGTTCAACGAATAGATATAGATATAGATATAGATATATTCTTTCTAAATAAGAAATAAATTCACAAACATTGAAATAGATAACAATTACTAAATTGCTTTCAAAATTATATAAGATGTAGAAATACATAATCGATAAATAACAAACCCAAATTCATATTTGAAGTGCAAACAATTGCATTGCCCAAATAATATAATTAAATAAAACATGTATAAAACTTTAATATTAAATTTTCTTAATAAAGTTAAAAAAATAAAATAAAATCTAATGAAAAATATTAAAACCTAAATATATACTATATAATAAAAATAAAATTTGACCCCTCATAGAGGTAGATTGAAAATGAATTTCAGTGGGGCCTCAAGACGTGATCCCAGGGTCTCAGGTGCAGGCTGCATTATCAAGGATGAGGCAGGAATCCTCATATGGTCAGTTTTGGAAAAACTCCAGCTTGGCTCCAACAATGAGGCAGAGTTTAAAGCTTTATATGAAGGTACAAAGTTATGTGAGCAGAAGACAATTAGGAAAGTGAACATTGAAGGAGGCTCATTAATTTGCATCAAAAGAAAACAATTTGAACTGTATAAGTAAAAAAAAAACATGCTATGGGCTAAAATTAACTCCAATTAAGTAAATCATCTAACTAAAAATATGAACTGTTCTTCCATTTCTTAAATGACAATAAAAACAGAAGCCTCGAATCCATTCAAAAACTAATATCAAAGTTTTAGCTGTATTGCAAAAAATTAAAATAAGTAAACAAAGAACACAAATAGAACTTACAAATGTGAAGAGGCTGAAATGTTTGAAGCAGGTATTAAGATGTGCTTCTTCTTTCAGACTCACAATCTTCTTGAAGTGGGAGTGGTAGATATGTGCATATACACGGAAAAGTCGCTTGAATATTGTTTTAACAACATCTCTGAAGTTTGCAGGAAATGGTGCACCTATTTAATAAACAAAAAATATGAGAGTAGCTTTATAACTGCAAATTTGATATAGGTAGAAGGAAACCATGTACAAGATTTCCTTAGGAAGCTGATAAATGAGATCACCAATTACCAAGTTTTTGGGGGAAAATCGATTCATCATCAAGCTGAGCCTCAATCCAGTCCATTAGATATTCCACGTAGTTCGGTGCCGATACCTCTATAGGTTTCTTTATTTGGACGCCATCTGCCCATCGGTACTCATACCTATTTAGTGCAGTATTAAAAAAGATCAGCTACAGAAGGGACTATACTCCAACAGGAAGTTCATAAAATGGAGGGCATACGTATCTTCTAATCCTCACCCAGCTCAACACAAATGTCTATCATGCCATGCACCAAAAAATATTGCAATTAAACAATTCCAATAATATGATTAATTAATCTAAATAAATAAATACAGACAATGCAAATCAATAATTCATCAGTGATTAAATATGTGGTATATTTCTTGCAGTTATTAAGTCAGTGAATGTATATCATTCAATTCCAATCAATAAGAGTCTTGAAACAACATATAGAAGTCTGAATCTGACAGCGTAAGTAAATATCGTGTCTTAGAAAATCATCGGCTAATTTAGGAATTCACAAGCCGATACTTTCTCTGGAAGTGGATTGGATAACTTCTCATCCATGGCTTCGAACCTAAAGCTCAACTCTTATTTCCCCAAAAATGGGGATCTGCGGCCTAATTCGTATTTCTATGGATATCGAAGCTCAACTCTTATTTCCCAAAAAATGGGGATCTGTATTTCTATGAATATGGATATCGGAGTTTCAATCTGAATTGAGATCACCAACATCTCAATTCTTCACTGAGAGCTCTATCCAGGGTAAATTGCAGGAAAAAATTCTTCTACAGCATTCGTACTCTGCGAAACTTAAATCACAAGGACGGCTGGATTTAAGAGCAAAACACTAAGCTCTGACTTTTTAAGTGAGTCCAAAAAATATATATTTTTCGTTTCCGTATTCTGCACGTCACTCTCATGATTGGGTAGTGTTGCGGCTAGGCGTACAGGTCACTGTTCACGTTCCCGAGTTTGACATTTAAAAAAGGTATTTCTTGCCCGAGTTTGACGTTAACGTGGGAAATTTGAAGATTTGTTGACATGAAATCAAATAGGCCTACCTAGCACCAAGGAACATCTCATAATGTGGTGCCAAGGAGTCAGATGCAACACAGATGTGGTGCAAAACATATGAAAACCCAACACCAAAATACATCACAAAATGTGGTACCAAGCAAAATGGGCCAAAGTAAACCAAGGTCACAAAAGGAGAGGAGTGGCGAAGGTTCAAATATGGACCCCGAGCAACCCCAAGAGTAACCATATCTGGTCAAGGTTGCAAAAAACCAGCAATGCCCAAACTTGAATACTACCAACCTACATGGCACAAAATGCTAGCCGAGAATGCAAGGAAACAAAGAGAGATGGATTGAGATAGCCAGGAGATAATTCCAACCCCACAGTATGATCAAAAAATTGTATCCCAAATAATCAAAAGAAACCCAATTGCAAGAGACAATTAAGTGGAACTTTCCTCAGAGGAGGCAATGTCTGTTGGAGGAGGTAACTAAGCAACCCTACAGGCTCCTTATGAGGGTACGGGCAGACAGGTTCCGCTGTGTTGGCAAGCATCTCAATTTACCAAAGTTCGTAACATTACCAGAGTGGAATCTTTAATCTGATTTCCAAACAGATCAAAAACCCACGAGGAATAGCCTTCACAACAATTGAGTGGGATGAGCCATTGAACGTTTATGGTAGGCGCTACTGGTGGAGATGTAAAATGGCGTCGCATGACAAAGACACTCAACATTCATTTCTAAAAGCAAAATGTCGAACTCTTCCAGCGTTGTGTTGGGAAATGAGGAGAGGTGGACAAAACGTGAAGGAAATAAAAATAAAATTAATTAAAAACTTCGCACCAACTTTTATTGTCTAAAGAACATCCATGGATTCGGAAACAAATCTAATGTTCTTCATATAGCGCCATGGTGTTTTGTAATCCCCAATTCCATCCTTCACCGCTAATAATTGAATTTCCTTAGCGCGAATTTCGCATTCACTTATAAACCCTTCCGCTAATCTCTTTCACGCGTTATGGTTGATTATCATGGGATCCTAGCTTTGAAACCTGAAGCAGGAATCAAAAACTCGGAAGGAGAGCTCTTCATTTTCACAAAGCAAAGGAATAGCCGGCGATAAATGAGCGTACGTATCGTAAACCCATCTAAAAAGTTGTAACTTAGAGCCAAATACCATGCTAATATGAGGCAGCCACAATGTGTTTCGTAATAAAAACACCAACTCCCAATTGTACCATAGAGAGGTGGAAGGACAACTACCCAATAAATGGATAAGCTGGCTATAAGTACCCAGCAAGCATTGTCAGGTGCCAACCAATAAAGAGTTGAACATTAGAATGTCATGTCACACCAAATGGCATGAAATCAATGCAAAAGATATGGGGAATGTAAGTACATATTGCCAAATTCTGCATTTCAATGTAACAGATGTCACATGGAACCGTACACAAATCCCAAATTTGCATTCACCAACTCATTTAACTGCAAAATACGATGAAACTTCCAACAAAAGATGTATAATTAGATGTATCGTTGGGTACCTGTGTATTTAATGTGAAATTTAAAAAAAAAAAATTATGCTCGATGTTTGTTGAAATTGTGACTGTGATTTCCGTCGCTATTTCGACATACACTTAAAGTCAACCATCCCCTTCCATCAATTTGTGGGCTGACATATGGTTAGCCTCCTTAATTTGTTAACCAACGGGTATATGGTTAACGTTCGCCGAGGTTCCAACAAATTTTTTTTAATAAATAAAAGTGAGTTCGGATAATTTATCTTATACCTCTAAGGAGTAGTGTTTTGCTATAATTTTGGCGACTTTTCTATACTCTGTGATAGCTCTGTGGATGCAGTGGTTGATTTTTTTGGTGCAAAATATAAAAATTATTAGGATTTTGTTGGTTAGTCACCTATGATTAAAAAATTATTTGGAGTGCGGTTTGATATTTTGAAAAATCTAAATATCTGCTTAGTAAAGGAAAAAAATCCCGTCGATAATACAATAGTGCGTAACAAAAAAATGAAGAGACACTTGCTAGGATTTCTCAGGGCTGGGGATTGAAAAGTAAAAGAAAGAGTGATGGGGAAATGGGGTGCTATTGTCCCTTGCAATAATTCAAAGAGCTTAAAGATTAAGAAGAATTTCTTAATCCCAATAGCTGAGAAACATTGTAAGCAACATAGTCACGTTGAAGGGGGGCATGATTATCATCCATTGGTAAGTTGTTCATTATATGTCTTTATATTGATTGAATTTGTAAATTTTTATATCGTTTTAACATTCTTTATATATATTAAAAATCACATGATCATGATCATGGTTTATTTTTGTCAATCATTATTATAAAGGTGGGGCACCCTAGGGCACATGATATGGATTATCACGGCCCAAAGAATGTGGTTTTGCAAGTGGAGGAACATGGAGTTGTGAATATCGAAGATGAAGTTAATTTTCCTATGGAAGAAGATGATCATGCACCAGAAAACACAATTGAAGATGATGGTACAAATACATTGATCCATAACACATTTAGTGGCGCAGCTGATCATAATGATCGAGATGACTTTGATGATATTCATGATTTACCTGTACTTGAGAAGGCATACAAGCCCCTTTGTGAAGGCTCTCAAACAACTCTTCTCTCTATTGTATTGTTGCTGGTGAACTTGAACGTTATGAATGGTTTATCCAACATAGAAATCTCATGAATGTTAAGGCATGTCATATATGTCATCTTTTTTCATCTACTTTTGTTGTTAGTTCATCACTAATAAATAAAGGATAAAATATGTACCATTAATATTCTTTATATTAACAAATATATTAATCACCCATATTATTTAATTATTTTCAATTATATTGATGTATATATATGTTGAGTTTTTTTTCTTTGCATACATTCGGCCAAGAATAAATATGTTTATCAACTAATAATGCAATAATTTTTACATGTTTGACATATTACAGGTGAAACACCACAAGGCTATGTGGTGCAATGGTCATAAATTTTGAATCAAAAAGTTGGATGACACAAATAAAACTTGTGATTCTGGGATAACTGCATCCTTTCAGGTGACTAATGTTTCATCTAGAAGTGACATACATCTTGTTGGAACTATTAAAATTTGATGATTTTTGCCTATCTTTCATACCCCCTGAGTCTCCATATGAGTCCTTCCTTATGCATATTTTCTTCATTTCATGATATGTTTACTCAAATTTTGGCTCATATTTGTCCCATAAATCATCTATGTCTGCGTTTTCCACATTTTGGTCCATATCGGTATGACTCTATTTGGGTTTCCTGACCCATTGTGTTTTTCTGCTAATATTTATCTGTTGCAGGTCCATCGACAAGACCTTTGTATTGTTACAGCAACTGGCATTCATATGTGGGTGGCTATCGGCATAACATTCATGTTGTTTTGGCGACCGAGGATGCACTTATAGGCTGGAGTTTTGTCGTCAAGGTACCATCTCATCGAGCTTGAAGTGTCTCCCCTACTAAATATATGGAGGTTCATTGGTGTGAGCTTTGCGGTATCGGCATTATGTCTGGACGATTATCTTTTGTCTTACCGACCAGTGGTGGGAGGCTACTTATCGGCAGGAGTTGAAAGTCTTTGGTGAAATGTCATAACAAAGTGTATATGCCTCACTGACGAAGCACAAAATATTTCTTTCAAACCACTTTCGGTGAGAGATAAAGTTACTGAGATAAGGTCTCAGTGAGTGACCTTTGGTCTTGCTGACTTTGCACATGGAGTTTCTATCACATGGCATTTTGGTGAGACTAAGATGACTTTGGAGTAAGTCTTAGCGAATACATATGGGTCTCACTGATGGAACACAATTAGGGCCTTTGTCGATGTGAGATTTTCTTTCTCTTAGCGATCTATGATGGCGTTCGGGGTGCTTTGGTATAACATAATTCAATCTCTGGGAGGTCTCCCCAACATTGATTTGTCTTGTTGATAATACATACAGGAACTCAATCAGTGAGAAAATCTGAATGTCTTGGTGAAGATGAATATAACAAAAGATATTGCTCAGTGTGACTTATTTGATTTCGGTGTGTGGTCCTGGCGAGGTGCCTGAGGTCTCGCTAAATGGAAAGCAGAGGTGACTTTGTTGGCATGAAAAATTGGACTGTCACAGCGACATATGAGATTGATGGGGGCCTTCGGTGAAACATTGTGTGATCTACATGTGGTCTCCCTGAGTGTGCTATTATCTTTGCAACTTGGAAATGATAAATGACTTTCGGCTTGACACAATGATTTTGATATATTGTCTCCTCTATATCACAGTGTTACAATGGAGGAACATAAGAATACTATGTGACTTCGGTGTAACAAACATGAGGTTGTAGCGACATACAGGAGGCAAAGGTGCATATTGATGAAACATAAAGAGATCTGAATGACATCTCACTGACTCAAATGAAGTCGCAACGAAAGCGAATAAGACAAAAGGAGCGATTAACCATTGAAATGCCTTTAGCATAGCTAACGGGATATCTCAGCAACTATTTCACTGACGAATAACATAAATTCAAATATTGTGGCCGACATGTAAGTGCTTGAAGATTGTTGCAAGCTCATTATTAATTGAGTCCTAATTTTGTTACCGAGAGAGCCTTCACATGATATGTTTTCTGGACAATCAGTATAGGGCATCTGTAAATTGCGGTAAAACAACCACCGCTATTGATATCTCAATAATGCTAGCAGATGTACGAGAGTGTACCACCGACAGACTATCATAGGCCGATTCTCGTATCGTGGAGGTATTTATGAAAGTCGGGCTGATGTTGCCGTGATTTCTCTAGTGCCACCATTTGTTGAATCTAATGAAAGGTATTGTAGTTGTTCCGCATGGATTCCTTTTCTAATTGTTTAAATTGATATAACAAGTTTGTATTCAACTTATCGCTGGCATACTTTGTAACTTTCATGTGATTGATTGTTCCTTCAAGTAAAGACTAAATCCCTTTTTAGTTAATCACACAAGTAGAATCAATGAAATTCATTTGACGTTCGTGAACTTCTAGTAATCACATTCTTGCCTATTTATACAAGTTGTAAACACAATATATGCTAGATAATTTGAGTTTTCTCAGAGAAGTGTTGCTCATCTTGATCTCATTTGACTCCACATACCCAACAAGGCACTAGTCTCTGCACTTCATCACTTGGATTCATTTAGTTTCTTTACATCTGTTAATTAAGCTTTCATTTTAGGATTTAGATCAGAATATTATCACTGCTTTCAAGTTTGATTTCATTTGTTCACCTCCAATTTCCATTGTGAACAAACTATTGTGAGAAGATAATCAGAGAGGTGCACACACCTCTCAAGTTTCAGCAGCACCCCAAAGAGTAGAAGGTTAAAATTATTTTTGACCTTGTTCATTACTCCTGAAGCTATCAAGAAATTGGCAACCTTCTTGAGGCATCTTTTCTTTGCCTTTTGATAATCGTAAATCCAAAAGTCTCTTAAAATCGGATACCGCTATAGGATTTTGGATGATATACTTGAGTGTGACTTTAAGTCCTTTAGATTAATTTTGTTCGTCGCCCTATGGTACAGGCTACGATTGAATGAAAATGATCCTAAGAGAAATTTTATTGAACATGATAATGGATTTACCATGGCTAATACAAGGTCGTGACCACGAAGCCAGAAATGAGTCCCATGTTCTTCCACAATGCATGCATTTTACCTTAGGTTCCAAGCAAATCATGCTGGTCATTTGTTGCTGTGACATCGTCCAAGAGGAAGGCCAAGAAAGAGCAATGTGGTGGAAGAAGAAGATACCGAAGAACCAGAAGATGATGTAGATTATGATCAAGATCAACAATTAGTTGATGATGTGCCTAACAAAGATGTCGAAGAAGAGGAACTAGATCATGATGATGTAGGAGTTAATGTTCATGAAGATGATATTTGTGCGGATGATGACATTATCGAAATTGATATCAATGACAATGACGATGATATGACCAATCCTTACAATGTCAAATTTGGATTGGATGATACAAACAAAGAGTTCGATGAAGAAGATCAATGAGACTTCACTAGACGAGTGTTGCAAGGCCATTCAGTCGAGGAGGAAGACTAGGAACCATTTGGCAGGAGGAAAGCCAGAGTGAGAGGTGAGGGCACTCAAAAAGGGAAAATTGACCAAGGGACAATGATTGTAAGTGATTTTTCCCCCACATTTAGAACTCTTGTTGCAAGTACAACAATTTAGACTCTATTTTTTCCCGTCGAGGTGTTGCATGTTATATTTTGGTCAATTTAAGCTAATGTCCCATTGACAAACCCAAGTACTACCTAGTACTAGTGTTTGGTTAGTTTGAAAAACCAAGCTTTGAGATGTTCAATTTGTTGGGTGGCCATTTTTGGCCTGTGAACTACAGTTTTTGTATCTATCTTAGCATTATTTTTCTACTATAAGATTGAAAGGAATTCCCATCACATAACAGCACACGAAGTTCACTAGGGTTCAAATTTATAAACTTCGATGAAATAAAATTACATATTGAGGTCCACAAATGATCAAAGTGACTAAAAACAATACATGGTCTGTGAGTACAATGAAAAATTCCTAGTCCCTATCCATAAGAGAATGTTTATAAGTACATGATCCAGAGTCAGAGGAAGGAAACTGTTGTGCCCTTAGCACACACGCCCCGTTCGGAATGGGGACCCTCTTTTCTTTCACCTTGTCAGGTTGGTTTATCGCCGCCTCATTTTGCGTGCCTCCCTTTTTGGTGTCTCAGATGGTCAATATTGCTTTAAACTCCCACCATAAGTTGACCATGCCTTCCCCTTTTAATTTTTCCATGTTCTGGGGTCTCACGGAGTCCCTCCGATAGTTTGACCCTGCCAACAGCCCTGGGCCCTACCGGGCCTAGCCATTCAGGATTCCCTCGCTAGGTTTCCCTACTGAACCTGTCGTTCCTGATAGCATCCTCTTCACGTCCTCCCGGACCTCAAGTTCTGAACCCTCGCATGTCATTTGTTTGAAATTTGTTCAAAATTCTAACAGCCGTTTTACCCTTCGAACCCCGAACCCCAGAGTTCTGTTTCTGGGGTTCCAACCGTGCTTCGCCGTCCCTGACGACGAACTTCCTGTGGCATCCTGCCCTCTGAGTCCCACCACCATTTTCGCCAATCAAAATCTGCGAGAGGCCTTGACCACCTTTAGGTACTCTGGGCCTGGCCATCTGAAATTTTGTGATGACTTTGTCGTCCACGATGGCAGATCTTTGGTGGAACTCCGCCTTCCAGGCCTCGACTCTCTCTCTGCAACCACCATTCCAACCCAAAACTTCAACGGCCGCCGTCAAGCACCTCCCCGGCTATTGGACCCTGGGTTTCCTACAGTCGTTGCCATTTTTTCAAATTCACCAACTTTTCTCTCACCATACCTACATTCAATAGGGTCATTAATGGTGATTAGTGGTATAAAATGCCCACTCCAACCCGTCTTTATCATTTGACATAGTTGCAGAGCAATTGGAGAACTTCATTGAGGAGCCCATCGTCTTCGATACCATCACATTCATCACCTTCAGCATCATTTCATCGATTATAGGTGGATCCCACATCCCCCCGCATCGCGTGTTTGAGGTAGGTCCTCCATTCGCCCTCCCTAGCATTATTTTGGTGATTTCTAAGGATTTAATTGAATAACAAATATTAAGAATGCATGAAAATAATAAAGCACGACATCGCGCATAAAACCCATGTGTTGAGAACTTGAGAAACCTTCACGGGTGCCCTCGTCACCAATCTAGAACATTACACCATCGCGGCCATTCTT
>VDFB02177256.1:0-14027 GCA_007258455.2 Sequoia sempervirens | reverse complement strand
AGATCAGTCAACCCTACTTATTTCAAGCAAGATTAAAAATCTCTGCTCCAAAGAGACTACAACAAAACAACAAATTGTATATACTTCACCAAACACTCCAAATGTGGATTAACATTCACATCTATATTGATTCAGGTTCTACATTTGCATTGCATACAGATGTTGGATTTGGTATACTCCAGATGATATGTTTAGACATTGCAGGAATATATGGCGCTACTATCAAGTAAACTTAGCTCTGAAGATAACAGAGCTAAATCTAAAGTTCCCATGCAATATAAAGGGTACCCATTATAAGAAACTCTAAAGCACATTGCTGTGTTAACATTTTTATATTAGTCCAGGAAGCTATAAAAACAAGATTCACCATTCTGATTTACTTTATTCACTTTACAAAGTAAAAGAATTAATGGAACCCCAAAGGTAAAGTAGAGGGCAGGTCTTGACAGGAAAACAACATGGTATAAATGAGACAAATGCATTCAAACATACACTTTAAAGGAAAGTTGACGAATATTGGAATGTAAGGAAAAATTCAAGAACAGCATAATTTTGTCAGCAATTTTCCTGGCCATAGCTGATTCTTGACAACTGGAAGAGATAGGAAGCTCCTAAGAACTCTTTACAGGGTAAAAGTAAAAGGTGCTTACACTTTTGCTCCATAAATTCTTAAATTTTATTCATTTTTGTACAATCTCATCAGTAATCCCTGTAACTTCTTTTTGGTGGGGTGAGCATTTTTTCTTTTCCATCGGTTGGAATACAAGAAAGCGTCTAATATACGTAATCAGAACCAGGTGATAATCAAATTTAAACCAGCAATTGCTATGTCCAACTTGCGAGGGGTACTTCTAAATTAATGGGGTTTCTTAAATAAACTATCATTACTATGTTGAATATTTCTGATTTATCCTGCTTGAATCTCTCCTCTTAGATGGATTGGGAACTTATTCCTCATCAAACCTCTATGTGAATGATCTGTTTCTTTCTATGTTAGTTTCAGGACTTGGGCATTCCCATTGCTTAAATTTTCACCAAGGATTGTAACTTAGAGTAGTTTGTCCCTAGGGAATATATAATGCCTTCAATTTTTTTTAATTTAAAAAAAAAAAACCAAAACAAAAAACTTATATGATAATTTGGTAACTTGCTTGCTATTAAGTCGTCGGCTTTCTCTAATTAGTGCTATGATGGGATTCTTTCCTTACTATCCCATTCCATCCAAATTTTAATTTAATATATGATTTATAAGATTTTTGTCAAACCCAAAATGGAAGGAAAAATAATATTGTAAAGAAATCAAATCTTTTTAACATAAATATATGCTAATCAAATAGATGTTAATAATAAACATTCAGTTATTTTAGATCTAATTAGAGACAACTCAAAATGATAAATTGAAAAGATATTTAGAAATTAAATCTAAAAGATAGAGGTGATAAGCTCTCACTTTGATGACAAAATATGAATGTTGAAGATGTGTAGAATTAATTTGTCACAATACAAAAATCAATGCCTTCGATGTGCTCATTGTCTTGAACTTTGTGTAGACATAGAATCTTTTGTGGTTCAATCCACAGTGATTCAAGTTTGACCCCAAACTACACAGATTTGACCTTTGATGCATAGATAAAGTATGATGAAGAACATACATTTGAATCCTAATTCAATGTAATCTCTAATACCTAATGATGTGTAAGGATGATGGTGTTTATGAATACATTTAGGAGATTTTCTTATTGCTAGAGTCAAGTTCTCCTAAGTCAAGCCCCTAAAGGGGCTAGCTCTATAACCTTGAGCAAACGGTTGAATACAACATACATAAGGATTTAAATTTCCTAAATGATTCTAATGTGATAGGCTCCTTTCAAGCTCCAAATCCAAATGATTATCCCCTGTAATTTTCTTGGTTTTTGGATGAGTATTAATTGTACAAACATGTTTGTCTTTGAATACCAAAATGTGGCACAAAATCACACAAAAATATGTACCAAGTTGGCTCATAGTGACTAGTGCAAATGGGTGGGAACTTAGGAATTTGGATTTGAAAAATTAAGTTTTTGGGTCAATCTCAAGCAACTCATGATTGATCTTGGACAATGTAATGTCAATCTCGAGATTGAGAACAAATGTATGGAAGTGCAGGTTGATAATAGGGTGAATATTTGAAAAGAGATGCAAATAGGGATGATATAAGATTGAATTTATGGGAATGAGTTTAAGTAGGAGTAAAATGAAGAGGGATAATAATTGAGGAATGAAACAAACTTAGTACAAGAGTGTGTCGCTTGCCTATATGTAATTGTATGAATTCATTCTATCAAAATGGACCAAAAACTAAATGAAAATTGACACACTGTGCAAATTTCACCATTACTTTTTTCCCCCACTTTGAGGTGCATGTATTTCAAAGTATATGAACATTCTCAAACAACATGAAAAATAAATATTCAAACACTTCAAAAGGATATGGGCTCCATGTAAAGTAATGGATTATTTTTGGGATCTTCTTATGCTCCTCTTATTAGCTTGAGGGATTTTTAGGGACCTATAAAATAGAGAAAATATGCAATGAGTAGCTTCTATCACTCAAGTGAAATAGGCACAACTAACAAGTTGCTTCAACTATTTATAATAAAAAAAAAAAGAAAAAAATTAGAGAGAGAAAGAGATATGTTAGGAATTTGGTTGTACATAAAGTGATACAATGACACTCTAGACTCGACATAGTGGTGTGATGTGGTTCCACCCGATTTCAATTAAATGTGGTATGCTCGATATCTAAAGAATGTGATCAAGATCCATTTAGGTACAATGATGAATCTTTCTCTAGCATAAAGTGTTTAAAATCTCAACATAGTCACGTTAATTATAGTATATACCCCCCAAATTGATTGCATATAAAGTGTACAAGGAATTGGAAGAAAGGGGTAAATTATACATGACAAGTAAAGGTAATCTAATAAGATGTGAATGTGTAAGGACATATATAATGTAGAATCATATAATAAATATCATATTAGATAGTATCATGTGATTAAAAAATATGGGATATTGAAAGATAAGCATGGAAAGCACATTAGTTGGAGATACTCATTAACAAATATATAATAACTTGGTTTCCTCGATATAGGTAAATAATAAGGATATAGCATTCAAGTACAAAGAAAATAAATATAACACAATATAATATTTTCTCCAACAAAAGTATAAATTAAATATGGCCCTAAATGCTAGATAAGTATCATGCAAGTATATATGACATGATAAAGGAATGGTGCCCCCAATGTAAGAAGATAGATCTAGGAACAAGATAAAGCATGTAAGTACAAAATACTATAGGGAAGGATTGGTGTCCCCAACATAATATTATAGCTCTAGCAACATTGTAAGGCAATGAAAGAAACAAAATGATATGGGAAGGCATGGTGCCCCCAATATAATAATATAGATATAGAAGCACAATAAAGCACTAAAAGAAGAATATAGCATGAGGAAGGCATGAAACCCCCACTATAATAAGATAAATTTTGAAGGATGATAATTAATATTGGAAGGAGATATGGAATGGAAAAGATAAGATAAAGGAAGGAACATGGAATGGAAGGAAGGAATGAAATGGAAGGAATGGATCTGAAGGACAAGACAGATCAGGAATGAAACATGGAAACTGGAAAGGAAATGGAAGGAAACTGGAATGGAAGGATAAGAATGGAAGACAGGAATGGAATGAAGAATTGGTGGAATGAAATGGACAAAGAAGGAAGGAATGGAAGAATCAAGCATAAGAGAAAACCTGAAAAATAATATATAAGAAACTACCCCCCCTAAAGTTTGAAAATGAAAAGCACAAAGAATAATATATAATTTGAGATGAGAGCATGTAAAACACAAAAAAAAAATTATAATAAAAAAAGGTCGAAGTGTAAGGAAACAAGCAAAATGCAAAGTGAAAAATAGAAATATAGATATATAAAGATGTAATCTATAGGAGTGCTCATGAATCATTAAAATTTTTAAGACAATCCTCCTCCAAAAGATTATCCTCTTCCCAAAATGTGTCATCATATTCTTCTTCACTTATTCTAGCATTCATTTCCTCTTGATTTGCTATTTATATTTGAAGATGATGAAATGGATAAAGAGACATAAAACAGAAGATAAATTCAAATGAAGAACAATTGCCTTATAGTCTTTTACCTTTCTCACCTCATGGATTGAGTTGAAGTAGATATACACCTATGTATAGTTGATGTGGTCGTTGATGATGTTGTGGTTGGATGGAATGTGGTTGTTTATACCAGCAACATGATGTTGGGATGGAGGATTGATAGAAGGAAAATGATAGGATAAGGATATGATGAATGAAGATTATCAAAATGAGAGAAAAAAACCTTAAATTATAGATTTTTGATGGGTGAAATCAATGGCCAAGATGTGTTGACTAAATGGAGGGTCGAGATTGAATGAAATGATGGAGGCTTAACCTTGTGACAAGTGTCACAAGGGGAAAGGAGTTGTAAGAGAAAGGTGTGCTCACACCTGTGATCATACATAGGGAAGACCATGAAAGAGAAATGTCTATGACATGTGTAAGAGGTGGGATGGCTTGGAAAAGTGACATGTATATGATATGTGTAAGGGGTAGGGGTGGAGCCAAGAAGGGAGGTGGAGGAAGGGAACGGAATGGAAGGAAGATCTTGGATCCAGTAGATGGATCTGGGAAGGGATTGAAGGACAGTGGATGGATGGTGGAATGGAAGGAAATGGAATGGAAGAACATGGATGAAGGAAGGATGGAATGAAGGAAGGGAATGGATGGAAGAAAATAAATATTTATTTAATTAATGTCCATACAATTGGTTAAAGTGAAGTGTGGTCGGGTATGGACATATTTAGATATATACATTTTACCCCTCTTTGATTTAGCATCATGAATGTAAGTGATAGAGCATCCAGAATCTGGATCTGCAGACAAAGAACCCTTCACATGAACCAGTCGATTATCATTACATTAACACTGAAGAGGTTTTATAATGTACAAAAGCCTTGTGAAAAAAGGCACGAGGAAAAGATGGAGAGACAGCAGGAAAGTAGGTGACCGTCCTCCATCAAAGCACAGACCAAAAACAATAATGCGCCGAATGCACCGAATAAGAAATAAATGCAAAGTTGGACTTAATAACACGTAGGTTAAAAAAAACGTGCATGCCAACACCCCCCCTTAAGTGCAACTTAGGGAGAAAAATAAAATGCAATATGCAATATGAGATGCATTATAGGTCCCGGCAATAAAGCCTTGTTAGGTACCTATGTACAACTACAATGCAATGAACTACAAATCTCTCATAACCGGAGAAAAGGAGAAAAACCCTGTGGGAGAAAACTCCTCTCCAAAAGAGAGAACAAAAGTGAAAGGAAGGAGGACTCCTTAAGACCCCCCAAGGACAACTTCCTTCACCCCTAACATTGATCGCAACTGAAGATAGCGAGGAGATGCCAAAGGTTTAGTGAAGATGTCTGCAACCTACTGCTCCGTAGGCAAATAATCCAAAACAAGAACACCATCCTGAATGAGCTGCCGAATGAAGTGCATGTGGATCTCAATATGCTTGGTGCGTTGATGCTCCACTGGGTTGCGAGAAATATGGATAGCACTCTGGTTATCACACCAAAGAATAGTGGGATGATCAATAGGAAAGCCAAACTCGGCCATCAACTGTCGAAGCCAAAGAACCTCTTGGCTATCCAAGACAGCTCCTCGATACTCAGCCTCGGTTGATGATAAGGAAATTGCAGTTTGCTTCTTGCAAGACCAAGCAACCAGACCATAACCAAGATAGAATACAAAGCCATAAGTAGACTTTCGATCATCAACATCACCGGCCCAATCTGAGTCAGTGAAGCCCACAATGTCAGTAGCACTAGATGTATAGTGAATGCCAAAATGTGTAGTGCCCTGAAGGTACCGTAAGATACGCTTGGCTGCCTTCCAATGACTCTCATGAGGATCTTGAGAGAAACGGGAGATAAGAAAAACTGACTAAAAAGGAGTAGGGGTTGGCTTGCAGTCAGCCATCCCAAACCTCTGAAGCAAATCAAGAGCATATTTCTGCTGGAAGATAGAAATACCAGTAGAAGACTGATGGATTTGAAGACCAAGGAAGTAATGCAACAAACCAAGATATGTCATATCAAAACGCTCCATCAAAGCATGCTTAGTATCCTCAATCATGGCACTAGAACTCCCCGTGAGAATCAAGTCATCCACATAAAGAACAAGAATGAGAAGATCCCCCCCATGTCATTGAATGTAAACTGTAGGATCGGAGTGACATCTAGTGAATCCAGAAACAAGCAAGAAACTATCCATCTTCTCATACCAAGCTCTAGGGGCCTGTTTGAGACCATACAATGAACGTCGGAGCCTGCAAACAAGTGAAGGGTCTTGCACAAAGCCTGGTGGTTGCTCCATATAGATCTCCTCATGAAGATCACCATGCAAGAAAGCACTCTTCACATCCATCTGATACACTAACCAACCCTGAGATGCAGCAATAGAAAGCATGAGGTGTATGGAATCCATCTTTGCGATAGGGGCAAAGGTCTCGAAATAGTCAATACCCTCAACCTGAGAAAATCCCTTAGCCACTAGACGAGCCTTATACTTATCAATAGAACCATCGGATCACCTACAAGAGAACCAGCATCCTCAAGAAGTGTACGAGCCCATAAAGGTCGACAGGGTGCAGGTGGAGGAGAAGGAGAAGATGGAGTAATATCAACAACAAGATCGATACCAACATCAGGAACAACATCATTACAAGCATCATCATCATCATCTGGAAGCACAACATCCTCTGAAGAAGAACTAGGAAGAAGAGAGGAAGAGGCTTGTGATGGAGAATCCTTCGAAGTGAAAGACTCATCAAATTGAACATCACGACGAAAATGAACCTCTCGAGTGACAGGATCAAACAACTGATAACCCTTCACATCCTCACAATAGCCAACAAAAATGAACCGTTGACTTTTCTTCTCCATTGCCTTGCACCTACCATCTGGAATGAATGCCCATGCATCACTCCTAAATACTGAAAGTAGGGAAACCTTGGGTTTGATGAGACTACAAGCCTCCTGGAGTCATATTCAGTGAGATCATGGGGCATAATGATTCTCAATGTATTAACAATTGACGTCAGCCCAAAATGCGAGTCATGGATCTAGATTGTAGTATGAACTCCGCCACTCAGAAGTTCTATTCTTCGCTTTGGCTAACTATCTCATCAGGAAAGTACGTAAATGGTAAGATGAAGAATACCCCTTGAAGGTGCCAATGTAAAATTTTTAAACGTCATCATATAATTTCCCATTATCAGTGGTGGAATCTTCAAGGGAATTTCCTGACCGCTTCTCCACATATGCAAGTGAATGCTGAAATGGCTCAAGAACCTCATCCCAGAAAATTTCAAAAAATACCCCGGCGCGCCGAAAACATCAATGAAGGTGAGTTAATTGGCCCCCAAAAGAAGGGAGTGGGGAATAGGTCACCACTCAAGGTGTCAAGCACGCAGTGGCCATACCTTGTGAAAAGGATCTCTATGGATGTTTGCCAAGCACACAACCTGACAAACTCCACTAAACAAGAGATCTAAGGTAGACCACTACCAAATTTTGTGTGTCATTCAAGAAGATATTCATAATTCAGTGCCCAAACCGGTTTCAGTGGCCAAAGTTTGTTTTGTAGAATCGCATAGCAATATTAAGGGGATGATCCCATGAAGACCTTCCAAATCCATCAAACCTATACGAAACGGGTCAAGCATGTACTAACCTGCTCCTCGGTGAGTAAATGACCTCCTGGATCCATCTCTAATAGTCACATCAAAGAGAACCTCATCGCCTTCCATCACCAAGGATTGCTAAATTTGATAGACAGTAAAGCAGACTGGGAAATATCGTGAACAAGAAGAACATCATCACGTTACCATCTTGTATATGAATCGAAAGCCTGCTCTCTAAACTGAATTCTCTGAGAAGAGTTCCCAACAGCAATATGTGAAGTAAGACTATCAGAAAGAGAATCAAGAAGAGCCTCAGTATGAGTCATGCGATGAGAAGCACCAGAATCAAGAATCCAACTAGAACTGGTAGAGGACAAAGCTGTAGCTGAGAGGGCTTGCCCTTTTCCCGAAGAAGAAGACTTAGGCATGGCAAGATTATGCTTCCTCATAGCTTCCTCTAATGTTGCTAGCCTTGCAAAACAATGTGCATCATTATGCCCAGATTTTCCACAGAACGAATAGTTCTCCTTCTTCTTCTTAGACTTGGAAGATGACTCGCCCGAGTTAGAAGGAGGAGGAGGTGAAAGATTATTCTTCTGATCAGTCTTCACCTTAGGCTCTGATACCATGATAGAGCATCCAGAATTTGGATCTGCAGACAAAGAACCCTTCACATGAACCAGTCGATGCAAACTTGGTACGATACAACCACTTGCATCGAACCAACTTTCTTCCTTTAGGAAGAGAAACCAAATCCCAAGCATGATTCTTCATCAAAAAAGAATACTCCTCTATCATAGCATTATCCCATTCCGGAACACCCGAAGCATCTGAAAACTTCTGAGGATCAGTAGAAACTGCATGACTCAAAAGACTGCTACCTGAAGTGCGGGAACGAGTGGAACGTGTAGCTATGGGATCACCTACAAGAGAACCAGCATCCTCAAGAAGTGTACGAGCCCATAAAGGTCGACGGGGTGCAGGTGGAGGAGAAGGAGAAGATGGAGTAATATCAACAACAAGATCGATACCAACATCAGGAACAACATCATTACAAGCATCATCATCATCATCTGGAAGCACAACATCCTCTGAAGAAGAACTAGGAAGAAGAGAGGAAGAGGCTTGTGATGGAGAATCCTTCGAAGTGAAAGACTCATCAAATTGAACATCACGACGAAAATGAACCTCTCGAGTGATAGGATCAAACAACCGATAACCCTTCACATCCTCACAATAGCCAACAAAAATGAATCGTTGACTTTTCTTCTCCATTGCCTTGCTCCTACCATCTGGAATGAATGCCCATGCATCACTCCCAAATACTCGAAAGTAGGAAACCTTGGGCTTGACATGAGACCAAGCCTCCTCGGGAGTCATATTCTGCACTGCCTTATGGGGCATACGATTCTGAATGTAGTTGGCACAATTGACAGCCTCTGCCCAAAATGCGGGAGCCATGGATCTAGATTGTAGCATACAATTGGCCATCTCCCGTAAAGTTCTATTCTTCCGCTCGGCTACACCATTCTATTGAGGAGTGTATGGCACTGTGTGTTGATGAAGAATACCCTTAGTACAACAAAATTCTTGAAACGCCTAATTGACATACTCCCCCCATTATCTGTGCGAATCTTCTGAAGGGAATGTCCTGACTGCTTCTCCACATATGCAAGGAAGGTCATGAAATTTCGAAGAACCTCATCCTTGTACTTCAAAAAATACACCCAAGTGCACCTAGAAAAATCATCAATGAAGGTGAGCACATACTTGGCCCCTGAAAAAGAAGGAGTGGGGAATGACATGAGGTCACTATGCACCAACTCAAGGGGTGGTGAAGCACGTGTGGCCATACCCTTAGGAAAAGGATCCCTATGATGCTTGCCAAGCACACAACCTTGACAAACTCCATCTAAACAAGAGATCTAAGGTAGACCAATTACCAAATTTTGTGTGCTCATATGCTGAAGATATCTGTAATTCAGGTGCCCAAACCGTTCGTGCCAAAGCTTGCTTGTAGAATCTGCATGAGCAATAAGGGATGATCTTGATGAAGACTCAAATCCATCAAACCTATACAAACGGGCCGCACGGTCAACTGTTCCTGTAGCAATGACCTTCTCGGGATCCTGCATCTCTCGAATAGTCACATCAGTAGGAGAGAACTCAACAAGCCTTCCATCACCATGATTACAAATTTGATAGACAGAAAGTAGATTCTGGGAAATATCAGGAACAAGAAGAACATCATCAATGCTACCATCTTGCATATGAACTGAGCCTGTTCCCAAAACTGGAATTTGAGAAGAGTTCCCAATAGCAATATGTGAAGTAAGACTATCAGAAAGAGAATCAAGAAGAGCCTCAGTATGAGTCATGTGATGAGAAGCACCAGAATCAAGAATCCAACTAGAACTGGTAGAGGACAAGGCTGTAGCTGAGAGGGCTTGCCCTTTTCCCGAAGAAGAAGACTTAGGCATGGCAAGATTATGCTTCCTCATGGCTTCCTCTAATGCTGCTAGCCTTGCAAAACAATGTGTATCATTATGCCCAGATTTTCCATAGAACGAACAGTTCTCCTTCTTCTTCTTAGACTTTGAAGATGACTCGCCTGAATTAGAAGGAGGAGGAGGTGAAAGATTATTCTTCTGATCAGTCTTCACCTTAGGCTTGGAGGGAGACTCACCACTTGAAGACAAATCTATCTTGGGCTTCTTCTTATTCTTACCCTTGCCCTTGGAAGATTGAGCCATTAAAGCATGACTCTTAGGAAGAGCATCCATCTGAATCAACTTGGTCTGCTCCCTAGTCAATCGATCACAAAACTCCTCAAAAGTAGGCATCTTATGATCTTCCCCCATAGCATCCATAGTAGAATAGAAAGTAGAGGCAAACACTTGAAAGGGACCTCTAAGCTTAGACAGGATCAAGAAAATACACTCCTTATCTTCTTTGACATGACCACATCCTTTTAATTGAGACAAAATTAATTTGAACTGTGCAAGGAAATCTTGAATAGAAGGAAAAACATCTGGAGAGAGAGAAGTGAGATCGGCTTCAAGTTGCAAGATCCTAAACTGATTGACCTTACCATACAATTCTGCAAGCTTATCCCACACATCTTTAGGTGTTTTACACTTAGCAATATGAAACAACAAATTATCAGACACATGAAGACCGATGAGTCCTTTAGCCTCATCCATTTTGTTTCTATGAACAAATAACTCAAATGTTTTTGTGAATTCAGGTTGGTCGGCATCCAACAATTGCCATAGACCACGAGATTGCAACAATTGTGACATTTTGAGCTTCCATGTGTGATAGTTGTGTGGAGTGAGCAATTCAATCCTAGGGTCTGACATGGTATACAAGGGCACTCAAAGGACTAAAATGCAAAATACACCCCCCCAGAATAGATACAAACTAAATTTTACAATTCCCAAACAAAAAACTGTAGCTTAAAGCTAGTAATAAAGGCATAAAATGATAGAATTTCCAAAAAACACCTCGTCCATAGTGAAGGTCGTTGAAGCAGCTTTCCGACAGTTGCTCGTTTACTGAAAATAGACTTCGTTTGTAAAAGTTACGCAAATTTGAAAAAAATGCCTATTTTAGACACTTTTGGAGTCCACATTAGCTCTTGATCGTTCCACGTGACCAAAAAAAATTTGAGGCCTAATGGGCCAAGTAGACAACTAAATGGGAACTAATTGATGTGTACCAGTGCCACGTCACCATACATTTTACCACAAATAAACAACATTCACTAAGAGAGCAGATATTACCATGTTGAAGCCGCCAAACATTAAAGTACCAGGCACATGAAATCACAGCATTAACTAAATTTTTTGCGTCCAATGTGGGACTAAAGGCCCTGCTCAAGAAAGACTTGCGTTCAACGCGTCCCACCAGTCTCTCTTCTTCTCACACACACAGCCACAATTGAAGTCACAGGAACACACGGAGACCTCAACAGAAAAGAGTATTGGCGTACGCTGCAGGAGATGAGGCCTCTGGCAAGAGGCAGAAGCACAAATTCGAAACTCCTTCAAAAGAGGAACATGCACAGAGGAGTTTTGATCTCCTTTCTTGACTTCACCGCCTCCAAAAACTCCCCCTAAAGTTGTTCTTCCTCATTCGCACGGACAGAGCCTCCTTTACTTTCGCAATCTCCCACCATGCCAATCAGATTTACGCAGGAAAGTAGCGCAATAACTATGTGAGCCTACAAGCTCACAAATATAGCATTCAACACTAAGCTATAAAAGCCATAAAAAGCAATTTTCTGAGCCGATGTGTGATTGAAATCCCAAATGACGCCCAACCAAAGCTAGATCAGACCCACCAAGCAATGCGCACAAGGAGTGAAAGACCCTCACAATGCTATAAAAAACTTCCACGATCTTGGAAAGGGAACAAACTTCTCCATAGAGTCCACGAGCTCAAGCAACTCCAAGCTCAATAACCCTAAACGCCTCAACGAAGAAACTATCCACCAAGAGCGAGGGCTCTAAGAAAATGAACGATGAAGTTGCAAGACATGAGCAGGAGTTAGAGGGGCGAAAAAAAGTGAATGATGCATAAAACGTTAGGCACAGCAGCAGCTTGGCTAGAAAACACCAAAATTCACCCACACAAACAAACTTTCACGCCACAACCGAGGCATACAAGAAGCCTGCAAGCCATGAAAAGGCTAGAGACTATGGCTAGGGCACAAGAATCACGTCCTTCACAATATCGTCAAAGCAAAAAAAATGGATTGAGCAAAGACCAACATTGTTTTGCAATGGAAACACTGATCTTAAACTGGTAAAAAAGTGCAAGGAAGGGGTTGCAGATCAACCGCTCTGATACCATGATAGAGCATCCAGAATCTGGATCTGCAGACAAAGAACCCTTCACATGAACCAGTCGATTATCATTACATTAACACTGAAGAGGTTTTATAATGTACAAAAGCCTTGTGAAAAAAGGCACGAGGAAAAGATGGAGAGACAGCAGGAAAGCAGGTGACCGTCCTCCATCAAAGAACAAACCAAAAACAATAATGCGCTGAATGCACCGAATAAGAAATAAATGCAGAGTTGGACTTAATAACACGTAGGTTAAAAAAAACGTGCATGCCAACAGTAAGGAGTGGTGTTGTATCAAATAAGAATAAAATATAATGGATAAAAAGGGATGAGGAGTAGTGGCATGATGCACTAGTCACTGGTAAGATGAGGAAGAATGACAAGGAGGTTGTGGTATGCCCCCTTGAGAGGATAGGTAGGTTCAAAGAACACAGATGTGCTCTCAAAATGGAGAGAAGGACTAGAGGATGATAGATAGAAATAGAATGAAATTGAGATAGATGGATAAAGAGAAATGATGGATAAGAATCATGTTGTAGTGGTATAAGCAACCTAGATTTGATATTATACTTGATGATATGCACCAAGGTATAAGGAACCAGGGTGATAATGTGCCAAGTATGTTATAAAAAAGGTCAAATGCAAACATATATGCCTTATAACACCATGATATGGAAGACCATGATGCCCTTGTGGCAATAGAGTGCAAAGACCATGATAAATGCAAACAATGATAACACACAAGCAACAAGAAATCATGCACAACAAACCAAAAACAAACAAGGATAATGCCCCTAGTCAAGCTAAAAACCAATTGATTTCAATGGATGACGATGAGGATGGCAATGTTAACAATAATAACAATGCATACCCCAAGGATTGTGTTGTTGATAATAGGAATAATGCATGGATTTGTTGGATTAATGGATTAATGGATTAATGGATTTCAGCTGATTTAGATCAAAATGATGGATTTCTTTTAGATGATGGGCTAGATTGCAAGATTGGATTGAATAGATTAGGATTGATTTCATTTGGATGGATTGAATTGGGATGATAAATGGATTATATTAGAAGGATATATGGATGATAAATGGATTAGGTAGGATAGATAGACGATAAATGGATGGGATAGGATATGATTGGATGGAGGATAGGAATGATTAGGATAGAGGAATGGATATGATCCAATGACAAGGGAGAACCAAGGATTGGTAAAAGATAGATGGATAGCTTGGATATGAGAGAAGGAGGATTAAATGGATGGATGAAAGGTGATGGGAGATAAGAGGATGGTGGATGAAGGATAGGAGGAAGGATCTCTAAGAACTATGCCTTAAAGGAACAAGATGCCCCAAACTAGAGGTAGCACAACTATAGATGGAATATG
>VDFB02177253.1:0-28608 GCA_007258455.2 Sequoia sempervirens | reverse complement strand
GATGTCTTCTATTAAAGTGAAGCAAAGATCGGAATGGGAGGTTGGGAGGTAGGGAGAACCATGGGGGAAAAGGAGACATATATTTTTTGTTGGCCTTCATGGCTCTAAAGAAAAGACAGAGGTTTGAAGAAATGAAAAACTTCAAAATTTTGGCTCAGTTTGCTGAAGCGGAGAGTGATGTATGTAATTTGTTTTGGCAGTTCTTGGACCTGTTTTAGTTTCTTTTTGCACTAAACATAAATTGCATATTTGCTGAGAAAAACATTTGTACTATTGATAGTTCATAAATTGTGTACTGTGCAATCCAATTTTCTGAGTTGTCTGTTCTTAACAAATGGGATATTATAAACAATTTGTTTTTTTGAGTTGTCTTGTGTATTGTGCAATCCAATTTTCAGATTGGCTAAAACTAAAGGTTTTTAAAAAAGTCTACCTTGAGGTGGATTCTCTGAATATTATAAACAATTTGAAAAATAACTCTCCTCCTTCTTGGACTATTGAGTCCCTAATAAAGGATTCTTCAAATATGTTAAAGTCGTTTGATGAGGTTTATATATCACATATCCTTAGAGAAGGAAATGGGTTTGCGGATATCTTTGCAAACATTTGTGTTCGAGATTTTAGGGAGTGGGGTCATAACGACCCTCTTCCTATAGAGGCTATTACGGTGATAAATAATGAGTGCTGAATTCATTTGGCTTAAAGTCCTATTATGGTGGGCGACATGCAAGCTTCTCATCACTTGGCAGAATGTTATGAATAAGAATGGGATGTGAGATTTGAATCATGAGTATCGTACGGGTGCATGGTGCCATAAACAAAGAATTTTTATATTCCCCTGTCTCAGCTTTGGCCTCACATGAATTTTAAGTTGTTTTGGCATTGTGTTTCAGAGTATTCTTGGTGTTGGGCTTAGTGTTTGTAAGTTGGCTTCTAGTGTGAATTGCAACAATATGGGGGGTGATAGAAATAGGGTTGAACCCAAATCTTGTAATGTTGTGAAGGAGAAGGAGGTTTGGAAGGTGCTGGTTAAGGGTGGATTAATCCCCTATCTAGAAAGACTTCATGGCTTCAATCCTCAGGTGATAGAGCTCTTTCTTAAGGGTTGAAATGACAGAGTTCTTAAACTTTATGGGACTAAGTTTGAGGTGAATGAGGAATTCATTGCTAGAATTACAAGTCTGCCTATGGACGGTATGAAGGTTTTTAGGGATAAAAAGGAGGCGTAGACTGCAATGAAAATGTTCTTCAAAGATGATGAAGAGAAGGACTTAAAGACTGTTAAGAGTGATGGCTATCAACGTAGCCCCCTTAAGGCTCTATGGGGGGATGTTGCAAAGGAATTGATTCGCTACATTACCTTGGAAGGTCGTTTCTCAATGGTGAGTAACTACCATTTCCTTCTATTAAATCACTTTCATCACAAGAGGAGGGTCGCTTTCCCGTTTTATCTTCTTATGTCTCTTGATGCAGGGATTAAGGATCACAAGAACCCAAAAAACCATGTTTTACATGTTGGGTTAATTCTCCTAATTTCTGATTATGTGAAATCTTTTGAGGTTCCCAAACCTATGGCTACCTCAAAGGGTAAAAAACCCACGGAAGGGTATGAAACGACTTCTGATGATGTACCTGTTAGTAAAAGGAAAAAGAGAAGGAAGCTTATTTTGGGTAAAGAGGATGAGTTAGAGGATGATGTGGAGTTTGTGCTAGATTCTCTTGCCTCTTTGGAAGGGGGTCCACATTGCCATCCCTTGGGAAAGAAGAAAAAAGTGGAAGATTGTGACAATGGTGCTTATTTAACCTGTAGTGATAAACCTGTTGTTGTGGTGCCGAGTAGGGGTCCAAAGATTAGGAATGACTTGTATGGAGATGCTTCCTCTCCGCCTCCAGCCACCAAGATGAAGGATATTGGGGAACCCAGTGGGAAGAAAAGGGTGTTGTGGTCTACAAGTCAGATTCTAGAGCAGGGTCACCCTCTCACCATTGCGGGCGACCTGTTTGTTGATGATTCCCCGAGCATTCAGCTGGCTGTGCAGATGAAAGATAAGAATAGGGTTACTGTTAGTGCTCTAGAGCCCCAGGGTGAGGACCTAGAGAGGGTTATGAAGAGAAAAGCAGTGGCTGAGGGAATTATGAGCTCCATCCATAAGCTTAAAACTTCGGTCGTTGTGGAAAAAGGTAAGGAACCCCCTGTTGCAAAGGATAGGAATAGCTCTTATGAGGAGGAGGATTCCCTAGGTAAAGGGGCTTTTAATATTGATAGAAATGATTTTTCTAATGTGCTTGGCATTGTGTATGAGGGGTCTCTTGTTTTCTTTAAGCTTTTTAAGTGGTTTTTCCATGAGCTTAATAAAACAAATGTCAGAGTCAGGGGTATGATTAACAAGACTGAGGGGTCCTCTGTTCAGAACCAAATTGATGAGCTTTTTGAATCCTTAAACACTGTGGTGGACACGGTGGCAGAGGGAACCTTCAAAATGAAGTAGAACATGGAAGAAAGAATCCCCAGTCTTGAGGAACAAATGGGGAAAGTTTGAGACTATGTGATGAGAGATGGGGAGGGTCATAAAATTGCTCAAAATTTTGAGTCTTCTATTGTTGCCTCTTCTTTGGTTAGTGCTAAGAAAAGGAAAGATTCTGCCCATGATGAAGGGGGTGTTGTTGCTAGAAAAGCAGATGGGTGAAGTTGTTGCTATTAGGAAGAATCATGAAAAATGTATTGTTTTGATTTATGAGGTTAATACGGGTGGTCCTAGAGCACGTACAAGGAAAAAAACTAAAGCCCAAGGAGGAGCTTCTGGGAAGAAAAGCTTTGATGTTTTTAATGATGCACAAAAAGCTATCGACTACGACGTAGAGGTGGCAGACATTCTGAAAAGTATGTAGTTCTGTTGGGTGCTTCTCCTTTTTGGCTACTTTTTTGTTGTTGGGTTGCTATTGATGCACTGTTTGGTGATGTTATGCTTTTATCTTTAGTTCAACTACTTTCTTTGTAAAGGGTTTCAGACCCCTTCAAAACCCGTTATTTACCTCTAATAAAAAATAAATGGGATATTAATATGTTTTCTTTTGGTGAATATACTATGTGTTTTCACAGCTAGCTCTTGTAATTCTTGATATTTGCTTGTGACTTTATACATGAAATGAAACAAACAGGGGGCTTTATATGGAGTTGTTTTTTTGGTAGGGCACTGAGGGCAGAGTGTTTGTGCCCTTGGTGATTATTTTGCAGGTTAAGAGAATACTGCTTTAAGTGGTCAGAGAATTGATTTGTGATGTTTATCTTGCACTATCAGGGTAGGGCTACGTCAGCTGCGTACAGTGAATACTAATGTGCATTTGAATTAATCTAATAATCATGAACATATAAAGCAACAAAGAATGTTTACTGCATTGAACTTTCCAAAATAATTAATCACATTCATAAGTTGAAAATATAGAGGAACTTCTATTGATTTGTACGAGTGAATATGAAAATATATTGAAAATGTCAAGATGCTTGGATCTTGTGCTTCAGGATGAGATAAGAAAAGAAGTCAATCCAAACTAAAGTATGTTTCCACAATTTCAACTGTAAAATCTGGAATAGAAACATTGTTGCCAGCAACCACTGCTTGCTAATCTTCTCATCACATACAACAAGCTTTCATGGGACTTAGTTCACGAACCATTTTACATAACCTTGTCAATTGAGAATACTCTCTCATATCAAACTCCATCAAATTCTCGAGTTGTCTTATCTCCTGTGGAAGTTCTTTCAAGCCATTACATACTGAAATTTTCTTAGAGCAGTGATGTAAACCATCATAAATTTTCTGCATATGATCTGAAAACTTCATATGAGTTTTAAAGGAAATAGGACAACTCAAGAAATTGAGAGAGTTGAATTGAGGTTGTCTTATTTCTCTCAATTCTCCTCTGGATTTTCTGCATATGATTTTCTCTAATTTCATGGGAGTTAGTTCACAAACCATTTTATGTAACCTTGTCAATTGAGAATACTCTCTCATATCAAACTCCATCAAATTCTCGAGTTGTCTTATTTCCTGTGGAAGTTCTTTCAAGCCATTGCATACTGAAATTTTCTTAGAGCAGTGATGTAAACCATCAGAAATTTTCTGCATATGATCTGAAAACTCCATATGATTTTTAAAGGAAATAGGACAACTCAAGAAATTGAGGGAGTTGAATTGAGGTTGTCTTATTTCTCTCAATTCTCCTCTGGATTTTCTGCATATGATTTTCTCTATTGCCTTCTTTGTACCCCAATTGAATACCATCAGAAATTTATCTCTCGCGGATTTCAAAAATGGGGGATCTGTCAAAGTAAGAGTGACAAAAGAACCTCTGTCTTGGGGAATTTCATATTATGCCAGTTATTTTCCTCCATAAGGTCTGCACATATAAATCACACAGGAAATCCAGTTAGAACATTGTGCATTAATTATGACTACTAGTTAAATAGGTTATATTCTCATCATATTGAAGAAATGTATAAAGCGAAAAGAGTGCCTGTATTTGTGATGCAGAGAACAAAGGTGGTTAATGTTACACAATGAAAAATTTGAGAATTGAAAATAGTAGTGCTACTTATTGTTACTTATTAGGGGGTAGAATATTTAGAGCACCCAAAAATTATAGATATTTTGAATAGTTTTACATAGGCTGTTGAGTGTACCTACTCAACATGTGACTAGAATATCCAAGCCTTATGACAGGCTGTCGAGTTTTCTTAGAGTAGTGATTTAAACCTTATAATATGTAGAAAATTATGTTTGAAATTCAATTCTATCCTACAACTTGACATCAAATGTGAACATAAAAAATAATGGTTAGTATTTAAAAAAAATATTATTTTAGGCCAAAATGCATGTGTAAGAGTTTTTGAATAACTCATCAGTGAGAATGGGGAGAAATTGGATATCGAATGCATCATCATTAAGCGAATCTCCTTTGCCTAGCAAACTACTCCCTCCATGTTATGACCAACCTCTTTCTGTAGACTACATTGTCATCGTGTGCCAAATATAAGGAAAATCTTGCATTACATTAAGCTGAGAAAAAAATAACTCCAAAGCATTTACATATGAGATTTTTGTACTTCCCCTGTTCAGAGCAAGCATGTCAGATTAGTGTTGAAAATAAAGATAACAACAGATTCAATATATAAAAGGAAAGGCAATTACCTTGGATTGCCAGTTAAATTTAGCAGAGGTTTCTGCATGCAAGTTCTGATAAGATGGCAAAAGCATCATGCCTTTGTAGCTTTTGAACATAAACCCAAAAGTCAAATAGTGCATCAACACATATTTTTGTGTCCTCTGGAAATAACCTTGACTTTGAGAAACACTCCTTAGCTATGTTGTCTAAGGATCTATGATATGAGAAACAGGAAATAGAAACGGCAACAGTAATGTGAAAATAAATGAGATTTTAAAAGGTTATACATTAGAAATGGATAAGTTTACATTAATTTTTAAAAATAATAAACACTCCTTAGCTATCTTCTCCCAAAGAGTCTCTAATGTTCCTTTCAGGTTTGAGGATTGGGAGACAGTGATATCACATTGCTGTCAAAATAATCTGGAATCCACGAAAGGGCAAGTGTGTTTTAAGAATGAATACCTTAACATGCATAAAAATATGTCATTTAATCTAATACAGAGTAGCATAATGACCCCCATGACAGATTCTAAATGTATGTAATGTGGAAAAGAAGAACTCTGGTGCATATATATTGGAGATGCTTGAAAACAAAGTCCTCTTGGCTGTGTTTTCAAGACTGTGTTTTAAAGAGGTGCCTTCTATATGAAGTCACTTTAGATGATTAGGGAAACTACAAGCCATTATGGCACACAGTGCACTTATGGCTACTCCAATTAAAACATCAAAGGATTTAATGGTCAAATAGTCAACAGAAATTTGATCCCTCGTACTTTTGAATGTTGAACTGTTTGATGTTTAAGAATAGTTCTTGATAGCTAAGAATTTTCATGGAATCAAGATGCAAGGAGACTAACCCAAGTTCAGCCTAAGGGAGTTGATGAAAGGCAAGAAGTGGCATTGCTTATAGAAGGTAAATCAAGAAATATTAAGCAAAAACTGATTCGATGCCTCTTGAGGCAAAAGAACATATGTCAATTAAATTGGCTTTATAGGAAGAGACCTCCCATCCTATTCTCATAGTAACCAAAACTGATTTTTTTGAAAGAAAAAGCAATAAAAATAACACTTCCAATCAACCACACAATGCCATAAGAACACAGTTTGTATGTGCTAGCTTATCTCTTTTTACACACATACCTATAATCTTGACATGAGAGGAAAACATAGAAATTCAAAGTAGAATGGCTTTTCCTAATAAAGGCTTAAAACATTGAGAGAAACATCAACAAAATTTATAGGGATATCACCTTTGATTTGGATCATTGCATTGAGCCAATGTGAGAGTAGTCTTCCCATCACCTCCCATACAATGCACACCAACTGCCAACACCTTGCTGTGGAACAAAAGTCCCTTCAAGTTCCCAATACATTTGTCCAACCAAACATAAAACCAAGACTATCCAGAAACATTGCTGTTATGAGAGTACATTGCATCATCCACCATTTTAGAACTTAGAGTAGAGTATTGACACAGGCATGATTTCTGATAATAATCAATCAAAAAACAACTCTGTAGTAGATAAAATGATTGAATTTATATGACATCCATGGGATAGGCCACCCATAAACAACACAAAAAAGAAGAGGGAATACCAAAATTACAGAGGAATAGTCCCCTTAATCTTGACTATTGTGAGGACCTAAAAATTTGAAAAATGGTGGCCTTCTCTCTGGTCAAGATAACTTCAAAAATAAAGTTAAAAATTTGAGAGAACCACCATCTCATCTTTAATTTGAGTATCATTGTACAGGTTCAATGAGAGAACTGTTTTCAAACCAGCCCCCATACACTGCACATCAACAACTGACACCTCACCTTGGAACCAAAGCCTCTTTGAATCCCAAATACATTTCTTCAACCCCACTTAAAACTGAGACTTTTGAGGAACATTATCATCTAAGAGTGCATGGAATCATCCACCGTTTTAGAACTTAGACTAGAATATTCATGCATGCATGATTTCTGAACAAAACCAGTCCAGACAATAGATGCAACTAAAAAATAATTCTAGAGTAGATTAATGATTGAAGTTTTATAATATCCATGTAAGCCACCCAAAACAAGACACAGACAAATAAGAGGGAATTCCTCCCATGCAGAGGAACAGTTCCACTAATCTTAACAGTTCTGAGGGCCAAAATATTTGAAACAGGGTGGCCTTCTCCTCAGTATAGACAACTTCAAAACAAAACAAAACAATTGAGGTTACCACTATTTCACCTTTAATTTGAGGATCACTGTAGAGATTCAATGTGAGAGTTGATTTCCCATGAGCCCCCATACACTGGACACCATCGACTGACACCTTGCTATGGATCAAAAGTCCCTTCAAATCCCCAACATAGATGATAAAACTGAGATTTTCTAAGAAAATTATCATCATGAGAGTATAGGGAATCATCCATCATTTATGAACTAGACTAGTGTGTTCATGCCTGCATGATTTCTGAACTAAACCAGTTCAGACGATAAATGAACCAAACAAAACTCTGGATTAATAAATGATTGAATTTATATGATATACATGGGACAGGACACCCAAAAGCAAGACAAACAAATAAGAGGGAATACCTCACATACAGAGGAACACCTCGGTTAATCTTGAAGTTATGAGGACCTAAAAATTTGAAATAGGGTATCCTCTCTGGTAAAGACAATTTAAAATCAAAAGAAGAAAATTTGATAGAACCACCATTTCACCTTTAATTTGAGGTTCATTGTAGAGATTCAATGCAATAGTTGTTTACACACCAATCCCCACATACACTGCATACCAACATCCAACACCTCACTGTGGAACCAAGGCCTCTTCAAATCCGCAATATACTTCCCCAACCCCACATAAATCTGAGATTTTCCAGGAACATTATCATCAAGCGAGTGCAGGTAATCATCCACCATTTCAGAACACGGACTAGAGTATTCACATATGCATGATTTCTGAAAAAAACCAGTTCAGAGGATAGCTGCGACCAAAAATATTTCTGGAGCGGATAAATGATTGAATTTATATGATATCCATGGGATGGGCAACCCAAAAACAAGTCAGAAACAAATAAGAGGGAATACCTTAAATACAGAGGAATGACCCCCTTAATCTTGACAGATATAATGACCTAAAATTCTGAAACAAGGTGACCTTCTCTCCGGTAAATACAACTTAGAAACAAAACAAAAGTAAGGGAAGCACCATTTCACCTTTAATTTGAGGATAATCATAGAGATTCAATGTGAGTTGTTTTCCCACCACCTCCCACAGTTTGCACACCAACGACCGACACTTCACTGTGGAACAAAAGCCCTTTCAAATCCCCAATACATTTCTCCAACCCTACACAAAACTGAAACATTCTACAAACATTGTTACCACGAGAATTTGTGGAATCATCCACCATTTCAGAACTTAGACTAGAGTATTCACGCCTGCATGATTTCTCAATAAAATTAAATTAGACAATTGGTGAAACCAAGAAACAACTCTGGAGCAGATAATTGATTGAATTTATATGATATCCATGGAATAAGCCAGTCAAAAACAAGACAAACAAATAAGAGGGAATGCCTCACATACGGAGGAACAGATCCCTTAATCTTAACAGCCATGAGGACTTCAAAATTAGAAACAGTGTGGCCTTCTCTCTGTTAAAGACAACTTAGAAACAAAAAAGAATGAGGGAACCACCATTTCACCTTTAATTTGAGGATCAATGTAGAGATTCAATGTGAGAATGGTTTTCCCACCACCTCCCATTGAATGCACACCAACGACCGACATCTCACTGTGGAACAAAAGCCCCTTCAAATCTTCAATGCATTTCTCCAGCCCCTGACTTTCCAGGAACATTATCATCATAAAAGTGCATGGAATCATTTGAGAACTTAGGCTAGAATATTCATGCCTGCATGATTTCTGAACAAACCCAGTTCAGACAATATATGCAACCAAAAAACAACTCTGGAGCAGATAATTAATTGAATTTAAATGATATTCGTAAGATAGGCCACCCAAAAACAAGACAATGAAATAAGAGGGAATAACTCACATACATTGGAACAGTCCCCTTAATCTCAACAGTTATGAGGACCTAAAAATTTGAAACAAGGTGCCCTCTATGGCAAAGACAACTTAAATTAAAAATATTTAAAATTGAGAGAAGCACCATATCAATTTTAATTTGAGAATCACTGTAGAGATTCAATGTGAGAGTCGTTTACATGAACCCCATACAGTGGACACGATCGACTAACAACTCGCTGTGGATCAAAGTCCTTTCAAGTCCCCAATACATTTCTCCAGCTCAACGTAAAACTGAGAGGAAAATTATCATCATAAGAGTGCATGGAATGATGCAGCATTTCAGAACTTTGATGAGAGTATTCACACCTGCACGATTCCTGGACAAAACCAGTTCCGACGATAAATGAACCAAAAAACAACTCTGAAATGATAAATGATTGAATTTATATGATATCTATGGGACAGGACACCCAAAAAGCAAGACAAACAAATAAGAGGGAATACCTCGTATACAGAGGAACAGCCACCTTAATCTTGATATTTATTAGAACATAAAAATTTGGAACAGGGTATACCCTCCGGTAAAGACAAATTAAAATCAAAAAAATAAAATTGAGAGAACCACCATTTCACCTTTAATTTGAGGATCATTGTAGAGATTCAATGTGAGTTGTTTTCCCAAGACCCCCATACACTGCATATCAACTGCCGACACCTCTCTGTGGAATCAAGGCTTCTTCAAATCTGCAAGATACTTCCCCAACCCCACATAAATATGAGACTTTCTAGGAAAATCATCATAATGCGAGTATGTGAATTCATCTCCTTTTCGCACCTGTCAACAAAATCCTTGACATTTTTACGAACCGTTAGGTAATTTCTTTGCAATTTAAGCTTACTGCCACTTGAATTCTTGTCCTTGCAAAAGCCATTGTACATTTCTTTTTATAGAAACAAGCATCAGCAAGTACAAACCGTGTGGGCCGTAATAAAAAGCATATACGCGAGTGAGATTGTCTGGTTCGGAGTTCGCGGGTTTGCTAGCCGGTCAACTTGTTCCATCCGTACTCCTTAAGAAACTAAGCTTTCGAATTTAATTTATTGGAAAATATTAATATAAAAATAATAAGCAATGTTTTTGACTCACGGTAATGATTGTGTTGTTTTTGGTTTTATTGGATTAAGAATGATTATGGTGAAAAGGGCCTAAATGTGATAGCCGTACAATATTTTATTTTGTATAGACAATTAAAATTTTAATAAGAGGTTTCATATATATCGAAAAAAAAATTTAATTCTTGAAGAACAGTTTCAAATAAATAACTACTATTAAAAATTTATAATAGGGTTGACTTTAACATTGCACTTTCATAATAAACTTTAAATCTGCCTATTTTTTTATTTAATTTTGATGTATTTCTTTAAAGTGTTTTATTATTTAAATATATAAATAAACCATTTAATTGTATAAATATATATATATCATTAATGATTAATCTAAATGACTTTATTTTTATTTATGTTCTGATTTATATTTATTTATTCAATTATTTATAATTGATGAATAACAAAATAAAAAACTAAATTAAAAAATATTTAATACATTTATTGTAGTCATTCCAAAAATTATGGAATATTACTAAAATATTTAAAATAGTCAAATATTAAAGTATTAAAATAAATTTAGATCTATATCTTCATTTTTTTTAAAGCATATGTTACCTATGGTTTGAATCCCAATTCTTACCTTGTTCGGTACAACAAAATCTACTTTCCCTTTCAAGTACAATGGCCGTTTTTATAGGGCATCTAATATCAGATTTGACAACGGCACATTCTCGTTTCTTTAAAGAGCTAAGAACATTCCGGAAACTTCCTTCGAGGCTTGGCGACGTCCTCTACGTGGCGAAATCATATTATATGTTAGGCTATTTCATTTGTCTGATTCGCCACCTTCCTGGTTAGAGCTAAGGAACTAAACAACGTTATTCATCCGATGTAATCTCCGTCAATTTTAAGAATATGGGCCTCAATTCTTGATAATACCTAGTCAGAAGCCGAAATCTCTCCCAATTTCAAAGTCTGTCCACTGATAGTGGCTTTTTGTCCTACTCTAATTCTTCCCAAGTCTTGAACCCTTCGTTTCCATCTTCCTCTGTCATTGTCATTCATTACTGTATAAAAAACGGTTTACATACTCACAGCTTTAGCCGCCCAATCAGTAGTCAAAGTCCACCTAGACCATTATTTGTGATTGATTAGGGCCCCTCCCCTCTTGTTTTATCCACGGCAAACAGTCTATTCTGTGAGTGGGCGCGATGAAGAGAGCGACTGCGAGAGGCCCCGCAATAGCTTATGAGAGTTGGTCGGTCGAGACGCGATGATGAAAAAATGCCGCGTGTCCACATATAATTTATTTTTCATGAACAAAGAGATAATATCACTATTTATAAAAAAAAAATTAAATCAAATCTTCATATGATTTCCCATTCTTTTTAAGTTATATAGTTTTTCTAATGAAACATAAGATATAGTTTAAAAATATAACTTTATTTTATAATATTGTTTTAATTGTTCAATTTTTAATATTTTTTTCTCTTTAAAATTATATTTTTAAAGGATTAATAAATATATTATGATTAATATATCTAATTACAAATTGCTTAACTTAATAGTATTGTTAATTATTCTATTTATATTACTAATGTATAATTATGACATAAAAAAGTCTATGGCATCTTATGCAAGAACATTATATAAGATCAAGAAATAAAATCCCTATTTAAAAAAGCTAAACTTTTTTTAGATCAAATCTCTACATACTCTCACTTTTTTTTTAAACTTATAATTACTTTTAAAGAAACAAGAATGAAAATCTAACATTTTGTATAAATCATAGTTTTACTTTCATTGCAAAGCATTTGATTTTTATATTTTGTAGTACTGTTTTAATTGTTTAATTTTTAACATTTTCTTTCCTAAAACTATTGTAATTGTATATTTTTTAATTACTAATAAATATACTAGCACTTGCACCTAAAGGAGGTTCAAGGATTATGTTGATAGAAAACTATATGTATGTTTTAATATGTTGGAGAGTATGTGTTTATGCATGTAAATTCCAGCTACATGTGGTTAGATTAAACAATTAATAATAAACACTAAATAATGGTCCAATGAAATAAACTTAAACAATTCTATGTTTTTCTCTTAAAGAAATTAAGCATTATCTGCAATGCAAATGAAAAAAGAAAGTTACCATCAAATTGGCAAAAAAATATTGCAAATGGAAATAGAATATTCCCATCGAGTTGTCAAATCAATATTTATCTAGGTTTTTTGTGATAAGTGAGATTATGAAGGCTTTTACCATTAAACAATAGCTGAAACTTGCTTTCTGATGACTCAACAGTGGTTTGTAGGCGTGAGATTTGTTTCAAGCTCAAATCTCACACTATGTGTAGCCTATCGACTAATTACGGATATTATATCTTCTCTCTATTTATATTAACTATAAATGGTTCAATTTGATAAAATTGTTAATTTTTTATTACTAATGCATAAGTCTTAAGATAGGGAAAATTAAATCTATGGGATCTCATGCAAGAACATATAGAGGATCAAGATGAAAATAATGACTTCACTAGGGTGATCAAGAGATAAAATCTTGAAATACTTTAAAAACTAAAATAATTTGGAATCAAGTATTTACATGCTCTTACATTTCTTTTTAAATTGTAATTATTTTAAGGAAACAAAGGATGGACATCTAACTTATAGTATAAATCATAATTTTTACCATTATTACAAAATATTTGAAACTCTTTAATTTGTAATGTGATTTTAATTATTTAGTTTTAAAGTATTTTCATTTTCTAAAATGAATATATTTGTATTATTTTTTAATTTTTAAACTATATATATTTTTAAATAATATTTTTACTTGTAGTGTAGAAAATTGTCACCCTTAACTATTTCACTCCATGTTTTGACCCCCCTAAATTATTGGACTTAATTAAGCTCCTGATTTTCCAAATTATGCATTCTAAGGCCTAATTTTTTCCATTTTCTGAAAGATGACAAGCATTAAATAAATACAACCAATTATTATTTTGCTCTTGACTAAGTGTGTCCTGGAAATTTTAGCCATGGGCGAATGGGCCCCCCTTCTTAGCCAAGGCCCAAATAAATATGTTGTTGGTGGTATTTTAACATCCAAAATTCAAGTATCAAGTGTCAACTTTTGGAATCTAATTTTCAACAAATTGGACAAACACCAATAAATACCTAGTTGTTTTACCATATGAAATCTAAAATCTACTAAGCAACATTATCTAGCATTCAATAGCACTATTTTTTATTAATCATAAGGTAAACACATTATAGCAGATTACATCTGTTTAAGTCTTATAGAACCTTATAGCAACTTGACTAAAACAGTTCTTAGGAGACCATATACAAACTCACAGTTTGTGGCATAGGGATATACAATGCAGCTCCATAGACCAGACTGAGATAGAGAGATACCAAACATTTACAAAAGACATATTGTATCAAACATAGAACAAAAGTTATACAAAGGCAACATTAAAAATCATTTTCAAAATTCTTATTTTCGGTGCAATTCTCCAAGGTACCCTAATTGACCAAGGTATTGATGGCTTCAAGTTCATCTTTAGAAAACACTTTCTTAGTCTCATGGCTGGAAATGGTGGACAATTGAGGCCCTTTGGCATCTTTGGAACCTTTCTCCTTGTTGACTTGGTCTTTGAACTCCTCTTTGAAGGTCTTCAATTCCTGCATGAATATAGCCAAGCTAGGATGTCCTTGCTGCCATGAATGCTCGTACATGACTTCCTTTAGATGGGAAAGCATTGTACAATCTTTGAGTAGCTTGAGAAACTTTCTTTCTGCTCAGTCCATGGTTGCCACAACCTACAAAGCAACATTGAAAATCATGAGTCTTTTATTTGACTTAGTAAGATTCCTCTGAACCCCACTATACTTGTCCTTATTCCTTGCTTTCCAAATAACCCATAAAATTTCAATTATTAGATAAACCAAAAAAGATGAAGTTCTTTACTCAACTTATCATCAAAGCCCATTAGAATCTCTTTCCAATTGAGCTTCCTATTTGAGCTTCAAGAATCATGATCATTCCAAAACATACTCCAAATTTCATTAGTATAAAGACAATAAAAAATATATGATACACATTTTTCGAAACTCTACGAATTTCACACAATCAACATCCAAATTTTTGAATTTAAAGGGAACCTTTTGTAGTAAAACAAGCCATTTGAAATAATTATTTTTAACATCTATCCCATTGTACCACATATAAGAGAAGGCTTTTTTCCAAACTTTATCTTCAAGGTTAGTCCTCTAGGCCTTGTTCAGGTTACTAGTAGGAGTGTAAGGTGCAAGGATTTCTTTATAAATAGTTCTTGTTTTAACTTCTTGTAAAGGGAGAGTACCCAACCATTGGATGTCAACTGATTCACCTTTCCACTTTTCTATTTGTAGATTAGGAAACCAAGTGTTACAAGCTTCTTTTGACAGGGTGATCCCACAATACTGGTTTACAATTTTTGGCCAAAATGGACACATAACTGATTTTTTCTAACTAAATCTTCACTTTTGGGCACCTATAGTGGCTAAACCGTTCAAGGAATTTGAAGATGATGCAAACTAGCGATTTGTAACATTTTGTCTGTAGATTCTAAATGTATTTTTTTCAAAAAAATTGGAATTAGATTGCACTTCTTTTTCCATCTCCTTTGAAATTTGGTTTTTTAGTAAAGACCATTTTAAAGGAGTGACACTGTATAACACATAACTTTTTTTCTATGAAGGATAAAATTCTATTTTTTTGAATTTAGATTTGTAATTATGATATCTAGTGCTTCCAATTGGTTTCATAGTGTTTTATTGAATATGTTTTCCTTAATCAAGTTTCAAAGTCAAACCAACTACAATTCAGACATAGGTGGACCGTATAACACAACTTTTTTTGTATGTATTGAAATTCATTTTTTTTGTTGGATCAAGGACTTCAATATTTGGTGCGCTCATATTTTTCAATTTTTTTTTATAATCTTCTATTTTTCCACGTGCAGAACAAAGAGCTTGATTTTCAGTGAAAAACCTACATTCACAAGAAATAAAAAATAAATATAATAATAAAATTAAATTTATTTAAAATTATACTTTTTGGGAAGCTTATAATAAGGAATACATACTTACAAAAAATAAATTTTGAATGAATTCATTGGATCCCCCAAAAGGTAAATCAAAAGTGGTTTTTTATCAACATTTTGATAGGTGTAAAGGAGACTCCATTATAGGTATTGTTTAAAACTAGTGGGGTTCTATCCAAGGGGGTTTGATCTAAGGTAGTTTGATCAAACCCTCTTCAATTAGAATGCTTTAAATGGAACTTTTAAAGGATTAAATCATTATATTTTCTAAAATAATGTGATTTCGGTAAAAATCAGAATCTCCTAGAAATTGTAAACCAGCTTTGTGGGATCATCCGACATAGAGTAGGTTCTGAAATTGGAGGATAGTTGTCCATAGTCCTTCCTCAATTGGTCCCAAAAACCCATTGATCCACCCCTTATAATTTTGTAGAAAGTTCTAATTCCCATTTGGTTCCATTTTTTTGTTGAGCAACCCTATAACAAGGCTAAGGGCTTACCATTATGCTCTAAATTCCACCAGATGGACCTGCTTGGGTGGATCACGTTCTTGTTTGAATTAGCTAGGAGAGGGATATAGAACTTACATCTAATAGTTTTCCAGGCCTTCCAGATACTTTTGAAGACTAGTGATCCTGCAGGTACAATGGATACTTGGTGATCAAGAGATCACTAAAAGGCAGTGCCTTCTAAGACTTTTCCATTTTGGGGACAACTTGTTAAATGTTATTCCTAATTAGGACCTTCCAAGGTTCATTCCCATCTAGGTCCCTAATGACCCACTTTGTTGCAAAAGCAATACCATGTTTTTTCAGGTCCTTTAGACCTAAACCCCCAGAGGCCTTTTCCAAGCAACACCATTCCCATTTGACAGAGTGCACCTTCTTCTTTCCTTTCCCATCAAACCAGAGAAACCATCTAATTTTATTTTGAACTTCATTGACCTTATAACTATTAAAGAACCAAACTGAAGCAAAGCAGAGAGTGTAAGATAATAGTATCTTTTCACAAACTTAAACCCTACAAGCAAGGGACAAGTAGTGCCAATTCCAACCATCCAAATTTTTATCAATTTTGGCTTTTAGCCAATGCCACATCTCTTTTAGGTTTGGAGAGATTGAAAATGGGATCCCCGAATACCTTATCTATTTCTAGGGTCCCCCCACTGAAGATCAAATTTTTGCACCCAGCTGGGGGGTGTCAAGCCACCCTAATAATATAGACTTAGCCTTTGAGATATTTGGTCCATAGGCTAGGAAAAACAAATCCAGTTTGGCCATTCACGTGCTTAAGTTTTCCTCTTCCAACTCTAAAAAGATAGAGGTGTCATCCACAAACTAAATATTTAAGAGATCACTATAATCAGGTTGGGAGACCCCTCTCACTTTAGGAGATATACTGTTGTCCCTCAACAAATAGTGAAGAGCATCTGAGGCAATCAAAAACAAGGAAGGGGCAATAGGGCACCCCTACCTAATTGACCTTTCCAACTTAATGGCTTCAAACCTAGTTCCATTCACTTCTATCAAGGCAGATGCATCATTTAGGAGGGTGTTGATAATCTTGGTGAAGTCTTGTGGGAACCCAAATGCTTCTAGGGTTATTTTTAAGAAATATCGTTCCACTCTGTCATAGGCCTTCTCGAAATCCAATAAGAGCATTGCTACATTCTTCTGAGATCTTTTGGCCCAATCTAGAGCCTCCTAGCTAGTTATCAAGTTTTCAAGTATGTATCTCCCTTTGATAAACCTAGTTTGGGTTAAGTTTATGAATTTGGGGAGGATATTGGTAAGCCTCAAAGCTAAAAATTTTGCAAGTACTTTGTTGGAGACATTCAAAGGAGTGATAGGCCTCTAATTTTTAATCAGCGTTTTATCCCCTTCTTTAGGTAGCAGTTTAATAAGGCCTTGGTTAATGCAGTGCCCCAAGGATCCTTTAGAAAGGGAATTCATATAGACCTGGTGAAGATCATCACAAATCCATTCAATGAAGACCTTGTAGAAATCCACGGGAAGACCATCAATCCAAGGATATTTATCATTACTCATGGAAAGGATTGCTCTTTTGATCTCTTCCTTGGATATCTTAGTAGCTAATTGTACACTATCTTCTCCAAAACAAAATTTGGGTACCAAGCTCATGAGCTTGTTTCTAGCCCCCAAACAGATTGCCCCATCATCTTTAGATTTGAAAAAGTCCTTGTAGAAAAGGATAAACTATTGCAAGATGTCTTCTTGCTTTGACAGGGTCACACCATTGTGAAAGATCTAATCTATTTTCTCTTTTATTCCTTTTTCTTTAATACAACTGAAGAAGGACTTTGTCCCTTTATCCCTGTTGCTTAGAAAATTGAGCTTAGCTCTCACTTTTAGCCCTTAAATATTATTGGCTTGTAGTTTCCTCAAGGAGCATTTTTCCTTGTTGAGCTCCTCATAGAGTTTCTCATCCATATGCTTTTCTTGAATCCTTTCTTTAGCATATAGTAATTCATCTTGGAGGCAATCTTCTTCCCTCCTCCTATCCAAGGACTTCTTTTTTCTAATTGTTTGAAAGATACATTTTCATGACAAGACATTTGATTCCATCTTTCAATAGGGTCGAGGTCTTTCAACATCTACCTATTGATACCTCATAAGGTATTTACAGCCTCAATGCAATCTTGGTCTCTCAAAAAACTAGTGTTGAGCAAGAAGTTATCCTTATTTTCAGGACTAATCTTGAGCCCACTTTTTATAGTTATCTTAGCTTTAATTAGGTGATGGTCTGACAGTGCGTAGGGATAGAACAAAACTTTATTTCCTTCACTGAAAGGCTCAAAGAAGCATAAATATTTATTGGCATAAAACCTATCAACCCTACTATAAATTCTTATGCTACCCTTCAAAGCATTACACCAAGAAAACCAAACACCATTGCTTTCTTGTTTAAGACCTTCAATGGGATCAATAATATTGAACCTATTCTTCATTATGAGCTAGTAGTCTTCTCATTCCCTTTCCATTCCATATCAATACCACCCTTTTTATCTTCTCTATGCTCAATCATGTTAAAATCCCTTCCTATGACCCAAGGGACATCTGGTAGCCCTGCAAGCCACTTCCAGAGCTCACTCCTACCAAGATAATCATTTGGAGCATAAATTGAGCAAACAATGAATTTGGAATCACCCCTTTCAAAGGTGGCCCAAACTACTTTGTTGCAAGGAGAGATCCCTAAGTTAGTGAGGTAGGGTTTCTATTTATTAGCCACTAGGATGGAAACACCCCCTTTGCCTTTCTCATGATTGGAGGTCATGAACCATGAATTGCCCAGATAAACTTTAAGTTGGTTTCAAGCATAAATTCTACATCCTTGAGCTCTTGTAGGAGGACAAAGTCCTTACACTGGTCCAAATTAAGAAATCTTCTAACTACATACTTTCTATCAGGGGACTCTAAACCCCTGACATTCCAAGAGGTACAATTAAGTATCATTACTGCACTTGGGGGTAGGGGGCTCTTTAGCATTATTAAACATATCAAAAAAATTGATTGCACTTTCCTCATTTTCCATTCTCTTGGGAGAGGGCATAGACAACACTATGCTAGTATTCTTTCTTTTCCTTTAGGAGATAACAATACCATTCTTACAAATTGCTACGGTGTTTCCTTTCTTCTTGCCCTTATTTTTAGGTTCCTTAGGGGGAGGAGGAGGGACAGAGTCCCCATCAATGGTGCAATTATTTTGCAATCTCACCTCAGGCTTACTTTTAGATTCTTTCCCTTCAATATTCTCTATAGTCTCGTCACAGGGGAGGCCCAAAGAGCTTCTAGGGGTCTCCTCACGATCAAGGTGACCAAAGGGACTTGCAGGATCACTAGTTGGGAAAAGAATTGAGGCATCAATAAGTGGAGCTTTGATCATCTCCTCCGACCATCTACTGACCATGTCGATCAATGAATGAAGGGAGTTCCTAATTGAGGTAGAGGAAGAGCTCCCACAATTACCTATATTGGCCTCCTCGACCCCTCCAATGACACCCATGATAGTGGTACTCTCATCAATTAAAGAATCCATATTTTTAGGGCTAGAATTAGAAGGATTTTTGGAGGAATGGTTAGATTCATAGGCAAAGATTAAATTATTGACCATGGAGGAGTTATCACTATATTTTTTACTTTCATTTACTTGGAAATCAGAAATAATAGTTTCATCATCAACCACAATGCCATTAATAACTTCAATTCTCTTGTGAGAGTTCCTATTCATGTTATCACCTTTTTCATAATCTCTTGTAAATCTAACTACTCTGCATTCAATTTAACAGTGCCTACTAGAGAATTGGACCTGGGGTTGGTAGTAGGGGTGATAGAGAAGAAGACTAGCAAGGTGGAGGAGATGGGAGAATGGCCAAAGAAGGGGAGAGGTGGTTATGGGTGGAGACCACTGGTACTGAAGCCGATAGAGAAGGGGAAGTGATAAGGGACTCAAAGACAATGAGAGGGTCGACACTAGATAGGGGAAGAGATAATAGAGGTGAGGACAAAGGGGCGGTGACACCAGGAGGGGATTATAGGCTAGCGGAGGGCTTCAAAACCCCACTAGAGACCACATCCAACTCAACTGACCAAAACCCCCACAAATCAAAGGGAAGTTTTTTCTCAAATTCCCTTCTCTCCTACATAGATAACACACACCAATCCCTCTAAGGATTTCAACAAGACAAATGTGGACAAAGCCCTCAATTTTGAGACCAATGTTTCTAGGTAAATCCACCCCATGGTTAAGGGAGAAAAGAACTTGAGAATTTAGGTTTGGCAAGGTGACCTTAGGCCAATCTAAAATGATTACATTACCAAAGGGTTCCATAATTTGTGCAACAAACAACCACATTTCCTATGGAATATTTTTTATCATCAACCACCTAAGGCTAGACAAAGCTAGGATTCCATCATAGTTTTCCCCCAACATCCAAGATAAAACCCTAAACACAAATTTACTAACACACTAGTAGGGTTTCTTTAAAAAAATTGTTTTCATATCATGATTTCTAAAGTAGATTATGAATAATCCCTTTTGAATCATATAACACAAAGAAATTCACATTTAATTTTTTATTCCATACAAAACTAAACCAATTATCTAGGTATTTTCTCGAGGGTATATTATCCAAGTCAATGGAAGCCATGAAAACTATGACCTCAGACAACATTCCCCTCTCCTTATGAATAGAATCAATCATATCATTATTTTGAGAAATCACAATGGTATCCAGAGGAATCTTACCTTGTAGTCCTCCATTCACACCAGAACTTTCTCTTTCACTTGTGGAGTTGAAGATAAATTTTGCACTCTCCAAGCAATTAAGGTATTCACTAGCAACTGCATCTTGAAAGAATTTGGGGTGGTTATTGGGTATGTGCAGGATCATCATGGAAAAAACAAGCCCTTAAGTGGCAAAAATTTTAGAAAAATCAAAGTTACTCAACTTGACGTAAAAAATTGAATAAGTTATCTATATTATTTCAAAAATATGTAAGAATAGAATCTATAGAAAATTGAGTGTAGTTTCTAAACTACTAGGTTTATTTTAAAAAAAAAAAAAATCTATTTGGTGAAAATTTGAAATTCAATGCAGAGTACTTAAATTTCAGGGAAAAAATAAGTAGGTGTCCGTTTGACCCTAACCACAATAAAATATAATATTTTTTATAAAATTTATACATAAGTAGATGACTCATGTCGGATGTGATGCATATTTTTTGTAAATTTTTCCAAGTAAATAATTAATTATGATTTTTTTTATTACAACTTTTAAAAATATAAAACTCATTATGTCTAACACCTTAACTTGGTCAAAACTTCATGAAATTCAATTTTTCTTTTTTTAATCCTATAGTATGCAAATCGTAGAATGTGATGCATGTTTTAGATTCAAAAAATGTGATACCGTTTGAAAGCTATAGATATTTTTCAATCAGCTTATCAATTAGGAATTTAGTTGTAATTCAAATAGAAAATTCATGAATAATAATTATTTATTAAATTCAAAGTAAATCATAATTTATATTGGTGGAAAGCTGAGAATCTCCTTTAAAAACCCTTTTCATTTCATCAATTTTGGGTAAAAAAAAAGTCGTGAGCCACATACCCTACAAATACCCATCATATCGCCACTTTTTGGCCCATCATGATCCTGCACATACCCTATTACTATTAACCACCCAATTAAACTTGGCGGAGTCCTCAGAGGGATCGAGGGGGGTCGTAGGTCCCCTCCATTGATCTTCACATGAGCAACAGGCCCTTCGACTAGAGAAGATAGGGAGAGAAAAAATAGCAAACACACAATCATAAACACCGAAAACCTTAGACACAACACACCAATCAAAGAAATTAATGAGGAAAACTACCGTGGAGTACGGAGTAAATGCACCTTTGTGGGGGAGGGCTGAGCCTCCTCACCAAGAAGTTGATGAAGCCCTCAAACTAGACCCTGGAACTAGCCTTCCTCGTTATGTCATGCCGCCACATCGCTCTAATCCAATGGTATTTAAAAATAACTTTCAACACTTTCTATACCTTCAACCATGCCTTGTTGTAGTGATTCTTAGCTTAATTGCATTTTTCACCATCACTCCACAGTAGCTCATAGTGGCAGAAAAGCTTTGTTTCTGTTAAACAAATCCAATGTTTTAGAGGGAAGCCATATCCAACAGATAATTGTATTTAGAACTTTCCATTCTTGCAACAATGGAGAGAATATATTCAAAAGCACTATTGAGCAAGTCAAGAGAAATATTTCAAAGATTTATTGCAACAATTCAAGATCCTAACATCATGTCAAATTCTATGTAAGTTTACATGTGTTCATGTTCATGTTTTGTGAAATGAAACTAATTCCCAAATTTAAAATGCATCGATTTAAATTGTTTCCACACATTAATTCCAAAACTTTTATGCACAAATTTTAGAATAGTATTTAAAGCTTAAGTAAAGACTTTGAAATTAAATGCATATAATAAATTGATCAACAATTTCACTCAAATACATTTAATCATGCCATAAATAAATTATTAATTCAGTAAACTCAAGGTTTTAAAACACTTCATTGCTCAGATAATTTATAAAGCATTTATACTTATCTTTTGAAATGTGCAGAAGAAATCCCTAACTATTGCTGGAATGGTCCTTGGTTTAGCTTCTTCCATCTGTGAGCAATTTGGGAGGAAAGCAGACTTTTCTGCTCTACATGAGTGCTGGTTCCACTAGAACAATGCTCAACACTCATGCCACAAAACCATGCCCTGGCCAGGACTGTCCTGAGTGCACGCACTTGTACCCCAGGTTGGACACCCACTGTAGGAGTGCCCCTTCTCCGTCCTACTCACAACCTGCTAACCTGAAACCCTATTCCCGCAATGTGCTCCACTTGATTTTCCTCTTCAATATTTTTTTTCCTCTTTTTTTCCAAGTCTCACATAAATTCTTTATATAAACTTTAAGGGGTGGTTTTCCAAACCATCACACCCTTTCACAAGATTTCCATTTAATAATTATTTCAATAAATAATTATGTTTCCACCTCCTTAAGAGAGATTTAACACATATGCTTCATTAATATCTCATTTAATCAAAGGATAATAATATCCTTTATTCTTAATATCTCATTTAATAATCAAAGGATAATAATATCCTTTATTCTCCCTTTAATTTTAAAGGGTTGTTTTCATAAGTTTTTCTTCTTGGGGAAAAAGTCACATAACATTTTGTGAAGGCTAACCTTTGTTATAAGTATCCAAAGCATTCAAGCATAGCAAGATCAAAATCCTTGAGGTGATGTGTATGAATTTAGTCCTTCAAGGAATCCATTGAAGGATGGTGAGTTGTAGCACTTTTGTGATCTCACCATTCCTTCCTTTCAATTATTATTTCTACTATTGACATTTTCATTGTGGAAGTGGAAACACTTACATGAGATTTGACTAAGGCAAGCCCCTAAATGACTTAACATTTTCTCCCTCTTTGAATGTGCAGCTTAAAGGTTTGAAGAGGATTATTCTCCATTGTTACATTCAAAGCCCTAAAAGTTGTCAAGCTATGGAAACTCAATTATAAAATTTACTGATAAAATTCCAACAAGTTTGCAACCAAGAATCGAAAGTTTAGATCTAACATCAGAGGACTCTAAAAATAGTTTTGCGACCCCTTATCAAAGACCCATTCACCCTTGAGTGACTAAGTCCCTCTTGGCATGCAAAATCCAACTTTTGGTGACATGTACACATCATCTGACACTTCCCAAATGCACCTGCAAATCACTGTTTCCATTTATTTATCTTTGAGATATTACATTTATCATATTAGGTCATATAGTTCAAGTAGGTTAATAATTCCAAATCATTTCCAATTCATTCCTAAGACTCAAAAGGACCATATCTAGGTCTGATTGACTCACCTTGGAGGTTCAAAGTCCATCTATGCACCTTGTTGATTTACATCCTAATGAAATCCTTGGAAAAGTGGAACTAATCCTAGGTTCTTTGCATTTATGACATAAGATCCCACCAACCATTTTTCTATATTTCATTTTGGTGAACTTGATATTTGACATCATATATTTTTCAGTTGGTAGTCTTTCAAAACCATAAATCTCGGTTTTGCATTATTTTGTCTTTCATTTCTCATTTAGGGTTTCATGTTTACATCATAAAAGTCATAAAAATCCAAAAAATTACATCCATATTACATCATATCTTGTATTAGGGTGTGTCTCAGTCATTTAGATTAGATTTTCATTTCAAAATAACAATAAAAAAGTGCCATTTTGTTCCAAAATTGTCATTCATTTGCATTTGTATTACATTGATTTTTTTTGGAAAAATAATCACTATTAAACTTGTTTGTAGATAGGAACAATAATCTTGAGAAACAACTTAAAGATTCAACTTTTTGAAGTTTTAAAAACCTTGCACAAGGACCCATACGCCCTTGGGTGACCTTGTCCTTATACAACTACATCAACAAAAAATTTCACAGTTGTCTATCTTTGTCTACTTAGTTTGTTTGTACTTGCAGATCTTTATTTGAATTTCATAATTGCATATTCTAAAGAATTTTTGCATTTAGTTCATTTGGATAAAGAAAGTGCATTATTTAGGGTCAAATTTTGCATTTAAAAATCAACATTTTTTAGGTCTATGCATCTTACAATTAGTTAATTGTTACATTTTAGATCTAAAATTTGCATTCCATTTTGTTTAAACATCTTCAACATTGTTACATACTTGTAGCATTGTGCTTTAAATTGGAATACATTAATCAAATTCTAGAAATTTATTTCCTGTTACAATTGTCTACAAGAAGAATCAAATTCCTTAAGCAGTGTAGTCTATAGTCAAACTTCAAACTTTCAAAACCCCTGACTAGGACCCAAACGCTCTTGGGAGACTCTGTCTTGCTTGTCTTGGCCAAACAATTTTTTTTGAGACCTTTTTTGTTGTGGTACCTGTTTGCTTATACTTGCTACTTTATATTTTTGAGTGTTTACTATACTTATTCAACAATTTGGAGTTCATCTTGGGTGCACTTTTGGTGCTGTGAAAATCACATGAGTGCCACAACTTGGTGTCCTATTGCCAATACTTCAGTGAGATGTAGTTGTAGATTTATGACATACCATGCTAACTTTACACATGTTGTGGATCACGAGTCTTCAAACTCTTTCACATGACTAGTGTTGTCAATACTCAACCCATTTTGGTCTTTATTCCTTATGTTACCATGCCAATGACAACCTCACAAGCACCTAACTTTATAGATGTTGATACTATGGCTGCCCATGTTCCCGAAGAAAAACTAAGAAAATTGGACAAGGATATAGAAAAACTTCAAGACTGTGTGAGTACTTAATGCTTCACTAATACAATGATTCTTATAATTGAAAACTTGACAAAACTACTTCATGATGATCATGGATTAGAGGTTGTGTGTAGCCTAGCCCACATGGGTGAAGCCACAATAGTGGTTTACAATTCAAGTGAGGAAGGAAAACTCACAAAAAATAAATACATGGCAAAAAACTTGATTTTAGGGGTTCGTACGAACCTACTGGTTTGAGCAAACCATTTTAATTCTTTCTCACCCAAAAACCCAAAAAAATACCTTATGAAAGGGTGGTTCACCCGAACCCCTAGGGGTTCGTTCAAACCCCCCTTATCCCTCATCCCCCCTTTGAGACAAAAAAATATAAATTTTGGCACTTTGGAACTCGGGTTGAAGACGAAAATGACGGAGACTTCACAAACCCAATTGGAATCAAGTAGTCCTCAGAATGAGCTATCCAACAAATATAATTTTAATATGTTTTGGTTTTATCATGTATTTATTTTTTTAGTTTTATTAAACAGGTTTTTCACTGAAAATCAAACTCTTTGTTCTGCACATGTGGAAAAATAGCAGATTATAAAATAAAATTTGAAAAATATGAGTGCACCAGATATTGAATTTCGATACATACAAAAAATTTACGCGTTATACGGTCGAGCTATGTTTGAATTGTAATTGGTTTGAATTTGAAGCTTGATTAAAGAAAAAATATTCATTAAAAAAATATCTAACCAAGTGAAAGCACTAGATATCAAAGTTTTGAATCTAAATTCACAAGAATTAGAATTTTATCCTTCATGGAAAAAAAATTATGCGTTATATGGTGAGCGTCACTTTTTAAAAATGTTGTTTTCTAAAAAAAACTAGTTTTTGAGGGAGATGGAAAAAGAAGTGCAAACTGATTCTAAAAAAATTGAAAAATTTATATTTAGAATCTACATAAAAAATTGCATGAAACACTAGTTTGCATCATCTTCAAATTCCTCACGATTTAGGCGCTATAGATGCCTAAAAGTGAAGATTTAGTTAAAAAAAAATTATTTCAGTGTCCAGTTTGGCCAAAAATTGTAAACCACTATTGTGGGATCACCCACATAGTTGATGATAATATACCTACTGGAAAGAGACACTGCACATGTCTTCTAGTGTTGGCATTGCTAGAACCCTTGTCAGTGATTCGATCCACATGTTAGCATTTGATCATTATAGAAGTCATATCAAAATTTTGTAATTAACTGCCAGGTTAGAACAGAGCATCCGATAGAGTTATGTTTATCCATCCATATGAAAACTTCCTATTATCATTTTGAGTTGTGGATCTCAGGGAATGTTTTTCTATGTATTAGCTATGTTTTCCTTAAATCATAGAGCCTCATATCAATTGGTGTGAAAGTTAGAAGATCTAGTTGATTGGTTTTTTGTCTATCAGTGCAAGGAAGCCAACTAAGTGAATATACCATGTTGTGGATCTTTGAGGAGTAATTGTTTGAAGTATTTTGTGCTCACACATGTTGTTTTGGGTCGTCACTATGTTGTGGCTGACTTTGGTTGGTGTGCATTGAAATTTACTTATGGATTGAGCCAATGGTTTGTAAAATATTTTATATTTTATTGAAGTTGACATGTGGTTGACTAAATCTTTAGTCGTGAATATATATAAGCAATCATTTATATCATTTGTATGTATGTTCGATGTGTGTTGTGAAAGTCAAAAGGATTGTAAAGTGATTGTGCACAGTTTCACTTGCGCAGAGTAGCGACTTGTGATCCGACTTTAAGGCAGTCAAAGTTTCTAAGTAGAAGAGCAGAATCAGACAAAAGGTCAAGAATGCAACTGATGAGCCCAACCGGAACTGTAATCTGGAATTTGTAGATGCTACTCTCTCAGTTCAAATCTTTGGATGATTATCCAAATCCTTTTGTAAGGCAATGAGTCTTCATTTTGTATATGAGCATTAAGCTCTAGGTAGTGTGCTTGAATGCATGTGCATTCCTTTTGTAAACACTTATTTTTGAGTATCTCATATTGTAGATTGGCCTTCCACGGTGGTTTTTCCCCTAACAGGTTTTCCACGTAAAAAATCCTTGTGTTATGGTGTTGTGGTTGATTGCTTTGTGTTGTTGCATCTTTCTTTTGGTTCAATGCTATAAGTGGTTTAAAGATCAGGTTAATAAAGTTAAATATTGTAGAACACTGATTCACCCCCCTCTTAGTGTTCCTTGATTCCAACAATACCTACAATGGCTAGTTGCTCTTAATCTTTGGGATACACTCAAAGTCAAGGAGGAAATCAAGTTTCCCTCCCCACCATTATATCCTCTATTCCTACATACAAAAATCCAACTGTTGCTTCCACAATACAACCAAGTATTGGCATAATTTCAACAATAGGTCTTTCCACTAGAAATCCTTATGGTTTTGGATCCTCACATGTCACACCTCAAATTCTATGCCCACTCATAACTTCACAACATAGTAGTCCACCAAACATATATGCCATTCCACCATATTCACCTCATTCTGAAAACATGTCAAGCAATGATTCTATCATAAACCAACCTTTGCAAAATGTGACATTGCTTCAACAACAAATCTTAATAATAAACAAAAACTGAAGTGGACAACCATCATAGTATATTAAAAGGATCCCATTGTCACTTCAGATATTGAAAGCACAAATTCCACAAAACATAGAGATACCCTGATTTGACAAGTATAATGGTAAAGCGGACCCTAGAAATCACATATTAACATATACCGCCATGTGTAGTGACTTCATTTTTTAGGATAAACCCTTGGCTAAAATTTTCTCTAGGTCATTGAAGGACATGGCCTTGGATTGGTTTTTTCCATTTCCAATAACTCAATCCACTCATTTAGTGGGCTTTTCAATGCTTTCCTCAACCATTTGGGCTTTTCAATGCTTTCCTCAACCATTTCCAAGTCAACATTGGTCCTAAGATCGACATAACTAATTTAATGTGATGCAATAAAAAACAAGGTGAAAAGATTATAGATTTCATAAATCACTATCAGTTGATATTATCACAAGTCAATCTATCTCTTCTTGATGTGAAAATACAAAGAATGTTATTTGACAACTTGCAAAAGGACATAAGGAAAAAAGTCCTATTAATGAAGTTTTCATCCTTTATAAGCTTGTGTATGGTGCATCATGACTATCAAAATTCAGTCAGGAAGTATGAAGAAGCATCTTCATCAGCTCATATTGAGAAATTTGAGCCCATACAAAAAAAAAATTATCAACCATTCAAGAATCCAAACAAGAACTTCATACAGATAAATCCATCCCAAATAACTAATCATGTTGAGTCTCAAGTTGCTACCATAAT
>VDFB02177252.1:0-19108 GCA_007258455.2 Sequoia sempervirens | reverse complement strand
GAAAGAGGGTTTCTTTAGCTCTTGAATTCTTACACAATGGTGATGAGACGAACTTCAATTGTAATTCCATGAAACAAATACTTTGCCAACCCTGAGCGCCATTTTCATGCACCTCTACATCTGTTTTACCAAAATATGCTAAAGATGCTGAAGTGCCAAATTTTAGCGCCTTGACATATTGAACATGTCAATATTTTCTAACTCTGAAAAATGCAAGGGCCCTAAAATTTAGCGCCCCTGCATCAAAAGTGAGATTGCCAAAATGTAAGGCATTGAATCTTTAGCCTCTTACACTTTTACAATCTTTTTCTAGATGAGTTTCCATTTCTGTCCATTTCACTCCTGAACCTTGTTCCTTCCGTTTTGTGCATCGTTTTGCGTGCCTTGTCATCCGCTCCACGCTTTCCCATCATCGTTGCTTGTTTTGCGCATTCCCATGCTACCTAAAGACTGATGTTTGTTCTGGTTCAACACCTTGCAGTCTCTTTTCAAAGATCTCCAAAGTTAGAGTGATCAAAGTTCCAGTTGTTTTTGATGACTGCCAGTAAACCTCCGTCTTCTTCGAAAGCAAAAGGCAAAATGAAGTACAAATATCAAGGTGTCTATCCGCCGACCGTAGTGGTCTCCAAGGTGGAAGAGATAAAAGATACAGAGGTTGGTCATCAAGACTTGGTTGACTTTGCGAAGCAAACAGAGACGAAGCCTCTTCCTGACCCAATGAGAGCAATTGTACACAGTAACTTGCATTTGGTAGCCATGTTCCCTACAGCTGCACATAATACAGAATTTGTTCTTCAAGTGGCCTCTCACTACATCAGAGAAAGTAGAAGTGTGATCGATTCTTCCGAGCACGAGATTCTGAGACTCGACCCTGATTTCTTTGACATTGTTTTCAAGGTTCCTCATATGGAGAAATACATTGATATTTCTATACAAAAAGCACAAGAGGTTTTTGACGCTGATCCCAATAAGGCTAAGAACCTAATAAATACTCAATGGTTGAAGAAGCCTAGGCAATCTGTTTCTAGATGGCCGAAGGGACTCCTGCGAAGTGATTTCAAGGATGATGTCAAAGATATGATCACATTTTTAAGCAGAGTGAAAGGCTTGCCAGAATCATCCACTTTTCACGATTGGATGTATGAATACATCAGGATTATAAGAAGACAAAAGGTGCACATTGACTAGGGAAAACAAATCAGTGATGAAATACATGAGCAGTTGATCAATGTTCCTTCCACATTGAAATTCTATATGACTTCTTACCTGGTGTATGCGGCGGCTGTAATGAGACAATTCCCAGGTTTATCTACAAAAGGGAATCGGATGATGGTACCTGTGTACAAATTTTTCTATCAATTGGAACTGAAGGAAAGTTTTCATCACTTCAGACGGGTCACAGATGCTTTCTTCGCGCCTTTGCTTTTCAATTTTGATCCGGCTCTTGAAAGAAGAAGAGTGTCCGATGAGGCTTATAAGGTGGTAAGTAAAGTTGGATGTATTTTTCTTCAATTCCCAACGTTTACTTACTTGAGAGTAGGTTGTTACACCGGTTGTCCCTACATGCTACCACGCTATCCTTCGGATAAGTGGGTTCTCATGGAAACATGCAGACAGCTGATGTCAGTACAGAAAGAACGAAGAAACAAACTACAAGCGCGGATTCAAGTTCCTAATCGACTATCAATGATATACTATCCCTACCGCGACAAAAGGCTAAGTCCGCTTATGTTGAAATGCAGATCATGACAATCAAGACCTATAGGTATAGGGTTTTATTTTGATCACCAAGATGTCGTAAAAAGATTGCAAAAGGGTCATCATCACAAGTACCAGCTTTGAGGACATCCGGGTTGATTGTAGAGATGAAGGCCATTCACAAAATGGACTATTATAGGTTGACTGTTCAACAAATCGGTGACCTTGATATCGCTGACCTACCAGAGGATTTTGTAGATCCTGGTGATATCATGAATGTAGTCTATGATGAGCAAGGAATTGCTAAAAGGCCGTTGCCTGCAATTCAATGGTCTAGAAAAGAAATTACTAGCATAAGAGAGAGGTTGAGGCGAATCCTAGCCAACACTGTAGAATGGTTACATAAACATGATTATGAAATGAAAAGTTCATAAAAGACTCAGAAGGAGAGGAATCTGAAGCAGAAGCTCGCCAACAGCAAGAACTCCGCAACAAAAATAAATCAGCGGCTGTTCCAACTTCTTCACAAAGAGGTCCTAGGATCAAGTTCACTGTTGGCAAGAAAGATACCTAGTCCATCCCAGAGACAAAGATCACGGTATCTAATCCATCCCACTCTAAAGGTAAAAGTCTATTCCAAAAGAGGTAGATTCCGGCGAAGAAGGAACTTGCGATCAACTACCGAAGATGAAGATTCAAGCATACTCCCATGCGTAAGAGGTTTCTCGAAAGGCAGAGTCCAAGAAGATTCTTATGAAGGATCTCAAGGATTTTGAAGGTGAGCCATAATCCGAGACAAGAGGGTGATCAACATGAACCCATGCATGATCAAGAAAGAACTATGTCTCCACCTGAGAATGTAGTTGAGGAAATTCCAAGAACATCATCGCCTGTGAATTCCAGTGTTCCTCATATCCCTCCAAATTTAAGAACTCCTCCACCTCCTGTTCCCTCGTCACCCATTCCTACCACATGCATTCCTGCAGTTGAGATATCCACTATCCCTACAACATCAACCCCACTTGATACTCCTCGTTGATAAGCATTCATAATGATTGATATAACACAAGTCCTCCATCGTCCATTCCTAGCCTGTCTTCACCAATGTATGATATCACTTCTAAAAATGAATTCAATCATTTCATGAATGAGTCAATGCGTGATCAGCTCAATGTGCAAACTTCAGGAGCAATGATGACAGACACTTCTCCTATTGTCACGATTCCCATGGTAACTTCAGACGTGACAATAACTTCAGAAGTAACGATGACGGCTGAATTGACAGTAAATCCAGAAGTTCACACTTCCTTTCTTCCCCCTTGGCTAATATCTCAAGTGTCAAAGCATAAAAAGAAAATAATTTCTCCGGAGGAGCTCGACCTCGAAGAGATAGTCCTTCCAAAGGCTAAAGGGAAGAAAAAGGAAAAGGTATACTCAAGGCTGAACGTTGATAAGTCTGGCCACAAGTATGCAGAGATTGGCATACCACCACATGAAGAAGGTGATGTCAATATGGAAGACTACACGATGACAAAGGTCCAACTTGGCAAGGTTACCAATGAAATTGCAAAGGCCGATGCGCAAGTCACTTTGGATATTTTGGCTGGAAGACTGGATAAAGTAGAGCAAGCTCGCAATATGTACAAACAGAGGGTAGAGCATTATGCCACTATTGTAAAGAGACTTGCAGGTTCTCCAAGTAATGCACAACCGCTGACAGTGGTAAGTATTGAAGACCCAGCTGTCAAGAAAGCTGAGAAGTTCGCCTCCAAAGGCAGAGTGTTGTATGATTTTTTTGAGAAGATCATTGTACACGGATCTCAGATTATAATTGCTGCAGACGAGAAAACTACCTTGTTGGCCAAGCTCACCACAGAGCTTGATAAAGAAAAAAGTGTACTTTCCCAGGAGCGCAGAGATATGGAGAAATGCCTGTTGTCATGGTCGGAAATGAAACAGGTAAAGCTCAGTAAATTGGTGGAAGTTGGGGTAATTCCTCACAAAGAAAAGTTCGTTGAGGTAAGAGAATCCCTTGAAACATAGAATTTAGGTAATTCCAATCTCTTACTAAATATCTCCACCAAGTACGTGAAGATGTAGAAGGACATCATGCTATTCTTGAGAAAGGTATCAAAGAGTTGCCCGGTCAACTTCTTAAGGAGAATCGTATCTTCCTGCTAGCCACAGAAATATCTCAGATCTTCAAAGAAGCCATCATGAAATTGATTAACAGTTCAGACTTTTCAGAAGCCTCACTGAACATCATTTGTGATACAAGGCTCACATTGGATAACCTGAAAATGCATCTTGACAGGTGCAAGAAGGTTCACTCATCTGCCATGAGATCGATCACTTGTGAATTCACACTATTATGGATTTCACCATTGGTCCGTGATGAGAAATTTGTGTAGTAGACTAGAGGAAAATATGAAGACTTCCACACCCTAGACAAAGAAAACATGAAAACGTTCCCCATTTCCTCTAAGAAAGGCTAGACATTTCCGGTGCATCCCTTTATGCATCTTGTAAATATTTCTCGACATTTTCGAATGTCTTTTGTAAATTGTAATTACACCAAGCTCAAAGATGTAATATTTTGAAAACAAATTACACTTTGACTTTGGTCAAAGTTAGGTGAGATCTCCTAAAATCGCTCACCTAACTTTCCTTAATTTCCTCAATCAGTTTCCTAATTTTTCTCATCCCTCTTTCTATATAATGTGAGGGATTTTCATTGTAAATTTATCCTTTAGTATTTTGCAACGAAGTGCTGCCCTTTTTGAAGCAAATTTGTGAAACTTTGCATTCATGCTTTGTGAATGGAATTTGATCAATAAAGAAGAGGATTGCAAACCAAACTTTGCGTTGGATTCGATACTTTTATGAATTGATCTCATTGGTGGTAATTAGGTGATGAAATCTGAAGGACTCTAAGTGATTTATGTAAACTTTGTGTTGCATCTATTATTTAGATTTGCATTTGTGTTTTGGTTTATCTTTCGGTTGAATGATCTACAAGACTTTGTGCTTGTAATCGTTCATGCTCTTGGATACTATTGTTGAATGATCTACAAGACTTTGTGCTTGTAATCGTTCATGCTCTTTGATAATTTGGTTGGATAATCTACAAGACTTTGCACTTGGAATTGTTCATGTTGTTCGTGGAATTGCTGCGTCTAAGAAGACTTTGTGCTTCTAACGGACAAACGTATACATTTCACGATCCAACATTGATAAAGCTACTGCACGATCTTTGTGCCTTTGTGAGCTTTCCTTTACTTTATTTGTTTATTTTTAATCACTTTTGGTATCTCTACACTTTGCTTTGACAAGATAGAGGTATTGGTATTTCTGCTAGTTGATCGTTTAAAGTTATTAAGAATTGAGAACTTACAACAGTGAAGCATTGTAAACATCTTCTCTGAAAAAAGAGAGAAGGATGAATGTAACACACACCCCCACTTCGTAAGTATTGTGTACATTGTGTAATTACTTTATTTGTTTTACCATCGCTTCTCAAGTAGCGTGAAGAAGGGCTTCCCTTTCGCCGAGAGGAGATTTACATCACATAGTTGTGGCTGAAGTCCAAGTTGTGTAATCTATCAAAAGCTGATTACATAATTTTCACCTAACACTACCTATGGAGGAGGTCGCTCAAGGGTTCACTACATTTAATGTATTTGAATGAAGCTTTCAAGCTTATGATTTGGAAGCTAGTAGCAAGCATCCAACAAAAACTATTGGCATGATTTTTGTCATTGATGTCAAAGGACACATGGTTTATCACTCACTTCCTAGTGATGTTGCAAAGATATTAAAGGTTGGTAATGGATGTGTTATTAATGCAAAGGTTAAGGTCTTTGATTCTTTGTTACAAGGTTTTCATGCAAAGCTTGAATAAGGTATTAGTATCACAAGGGCACTAAAGTGAGTTGCTTCAAGATATCACAAGGGTTTTGGTGGTGCAAGGTTCTCTTTATGTTATTTTTGTTAAGTGACATATAAAGGGTATGCTATGCCAATTGATGTTGATGGTTTTTACAGATTTTTTGACTTGGTCAAAAATAGTGATATAGGAAAAATACCACAAAGTTGTTTCATGACAAATTCAGATGTGTTTGGTGGAAAGGTAAACAATATGTGGGTAATTTCCTTTGAGAGTTTTGAATGGTGAAATTTGTATCCCTCATATCTCAAACCCTAAGACTATTCTTTGTTCTAAATAACTTCCAAGAACTAGAGTTTATGTAATTGAAGATCTTATTCAACACATATATTGCTATCATTTGGTTTTTAATAAATATGGTTCTTGCTCAATGTTGAAATACTAGCCAACCATAGGTTTTCAAAAAGAGAATGCATATTTAAACGTTGAAATAGTTGTCCTTTGGGATTAATTAGTAGTTAAAGAACAATTTGGCAACTGTCTACGTTGAGAAGGTTTTGTAGATGAAACATACAATGCATTTGGGCTTCCTGCAACTGATATGAAAAAGAAAAATGTGTGTTTCATGAGTGGCATGTTGAATATGTTGTGACCAAATGCATTCAGGGTTTTTCTTGAACATATGAGTGATGTGAGAGGATGAAGAAAAAAATGTGGATCATAGATAGAAGTTTGGATTGATTTATCAATTGAGTTTATTCCTTTTGTTGTAGAATGTGACTCGAAGAAATGAATGTGTAGGAATTATTAATGATGTGTTGAATTTTACCTTATCATCTTTTGTTCTGTCCAAAATCATAGAGGAGGAAAGTTTTGAATGTTGTTATTGAGTAACAAAGATCTTTCAAGTATGATCTCTTCTATACACAAGTTCTATGTGAATACAGAAAGATTACAAGTGACTATGCAAAGGTCTCTTGAATATATTGTGTATGGACTATACTAGAAGTTAAATACAATGTTGACAATGTGAAGTGATAGTCATTGCATTACAATTATCTTATTTTTTATTCAAAGCTTGTGACAATAAGGATATGTCCAAGGTTTCTATTCTTACACTCATGTATGCATATAATAGAGGTTCTTGATTTCCAGTAGTGTTAGTGGTCCAACTATCATATTGGATTAATGAAACAATGTTGAGATTTGTGTGAAGTTAGAAGATGGTGTTTGAAGTTGTAGAAATAGATCACATAGGCAGTGAAATGTATTGCAATAGGGTAACCCCCTAAAGTTATATCTTTTATTTCATGGAGATTGGTCAGTAAAACCATGGAGGTTTTTCCAGTGATGTAGTTGTTATGTATTTTCCATTGAGGTAGTTGCTAACTTAAAAAGGCCAGTGATGCAGTAGCAACATTGAAAAGCCAGTGAGGCTCTATAATCAGTGGAAATTTATTAAGCCAGTGAGGCATTTTACCTAGTGGTTTTTAATCCCTATGAGGCTTTTCCCCTCATGAAAATAATGTGTTATGGTTCTTTTGTGTTATGCCTCTTTTGAGTTTTTCATGTGGTTTAAAGATTTGATATTGGTTGTCACATTTGAGTACATTCTTGAAACTGAACTTTTTATGATTATAAAGAAGTTTTGTGTTTTGAAAAATAACTGAATTTAAATTTGGTTATTGAAACAAAAAAATTGTAGTCATATTGACCAAATATTATCTATAGTTTAATGCATATTTGTATGGAAAATGTTGAAATTTCAGTGATAGAATGAAAGAATGAGAGCTTGCAATGACTAGGAAGGGAACTTCACTCATCCTTACTAATAAATTCTAATCGATCTGAAATACAAAAATAAAACCCAAAGATGCCCCAAACCAGAAAACCACAAATGTTGGTCCATGAACTATGGATCACAAACATAGCTCAAAATGTAAATTGAGGTCTACTCACTTTCACCAGGGCATGAAGGTTCGATGAAATATCTTCACAGAGATAAATACACTTCAATTTGAATGCAACAATAAATGTTGCATATTGTATAACCCATAGGCTTTGAGATTACAATTTATAGAATTGGAAATGCAATTGAGAATCTCTATGAATTTTCAACACATTCCCTCAAAATAAAAGGAATTTTTCCCAACAAACATAGGAAAAACTACTAACCAGATAAACAATACCCAAACCTATAAAAATTCAATTTTCCTTAAACAAAAATTGCTTTTACAATAATTTTTTTGGCCAAATGGTGAAATTTGTAGGGGGGGAACTACCCTCTATGAAATAAAATTTACATTTTTACCAAAATAATTGTATATTATGGATTTATATGGTATTGTATAGTATTGCAAGATATTGTTACCAAAAAAATTGCAAACTTTAAAAGTTACCATTTTTCATAAAACAAAAGGTAATTCTTTGTTTCTCAGACCTCCTAGACACAATGGTGGTGTCCATTTGGCTCCTCATTGCTTCATTGATAGGACTAAAATATTGATTCACCAAAAAATTAGAAGGAACTTGCAATTCAATGATCTAATACCATGTTGGAGCAACAAATAATGAATGCAATATTCAAACTTCCACAAAATAAATCAAGAATAATACATAGACCAATAAACTATCATAGAATGTGTGTAAACACAATGATCACTCCTTGTTTATATATGACAAGGAGGAAGTAGGAAGGTGAAACATAAATATTTACTAACCCTCTATGAGATGTGACATGTAGAACACTTGGCACAATGTGAAGGCATGTGTCATATGCCTATGAGGTAAGACAAATAAACCACTAAGTGAGTTTAAACTAGCTTGAATAGAACTACTAAGTGTAGGAACTAGATAAAAGGAAACTAGTTGAATAAAGAATATTTTCACACTAACGCCAGGATCTCCATATACTCCCCAAATTTTAGTCCAAAGAATGAGGGCACTCAAAGTGCACAAAAACATTCAAAATTTCATCATCAACATGCATATCAATCAATCTTAGGACAAAAACCTTTTACAATATAAGAAAATTTCTTACCATTAGTACCTAGAGGGGGAACAAGACTATACGAATCTGGAAAAAGATGAAGCCAATAGAGATGTTTTGTGATGTCATCTCTCCATTATTTATAGTTTCGCCTTTTCAAGATGATCAAATAAGGATAAAATAAAAAACCCATAATGACTAAGATAGATCTCCAAAATTATAATGACAGAAACCCTCAACAATAATTAGAAACCCTCAAATATGATAAATACTAAAAATAAAGCCATCCCAAAAAGATAAAACTTATCCAGGTATTAGGATGTCTAAGTAATCATTCAAAATGTGATATTTGCAAAAATTGAATAAAATATACCTGGGGCTAAATCTAGAAAAAGTGCATGGATAGGACAAAAGAGCTCCTCAATACCTTTTCCAATAGTACAAAAATTATGAAATTTGGATAAATAGGAAATAAATTATGAGCTTAGATGTATAAATGGGAGATTTTACTTCAAACAATAATAAAATTCACTTGTAGAAAAATCTAGCAAAATAACCTACACCATTGTGAAGAGCTCATTTCATCGATATCTCATTTGCCAAAATATAATACCCAAGTCAAAAAATTATCTCAAAAGAAAATTTCCCAATTAGGGATTAAGAGGCAAAGAGGGCCCCCTAGGGGTGGGTGAAATTGGTAGTGTGTCACTATGATGGTTGTCTACTCTTCAAATTTAACCTAGGTAGATGTTAGAAATTTAAAAAATAAAAAATCCAAAATTGTACTAGGTGATGTAGACTGATTCCAATGGTGCAATGGGTATTCCTACAAATATTCTAGATTATTATTTTTACTTCTCACCTATAACATGTAGGATACAGAAAACACAAAAAATATCTCGTGGAATCTACCAAACCCTTAGAAAATGCCCCAAAATTTCCTTTAACCAAAATATAAAGTATTTTGTATTGAAATATGAGTTTTTGGGCCTTTTGAACTCAATGGCGAGGTCCATTTTGTTCCAAAGTGCACCCAACAAAATCCCATGCCTAAATAATCCTTAGATATGTGAAGGGGTTTACAAATTTAGAGCTCTAATACCATGTAGTAATTGATAGTGAACTCCAAGGAGCTAATAGTGAGCTCCCACATTGTAGGATCACCTACAAAATAAAAGATAACCTTCTACAAGAGAGTGGCAAGAAAATAGTTTGCTTGATTATGGATGCAACAATGTACAATGATGAATAAGTGATCAATGATAATACATCCCTTATGCTTACAAATGTACAAAAGGCCTTGCATATATAGGCAAGGTGAGAGATAGGATTATACAAGATCATGGAAAGTGCTTTAGCATGAGACAACTAATATTAAATGACCTAGGATACAAGAAGTAAATGACATAAAATAAGATAAGATCTAATGACAACTAAAACTTCTACAAAGATTCTAGGACTTAAGTAAACTTGACATGTGAATAGGACCTACTAGTTGAACTAGTTAGATAAAATACCTTATCCACATTAACATATTTAAACATTTATTTCATTTATAAAAGGGTCTAAAAAATATTTACAATATTTTTTGGATATATAATATAAATTTTATTGTTATGTAAGGTAGGGGGACCACCACACCAAGGCTCCAAGTCACAAAGAGCTGAGAGTGGAGGGCTGCCCTATCTTACCTCAAGCTAATGGGTGTTTAGGACAAGAATCAGTAGTGAAGAGAACTCTCAAGTACTTTTATCACTCTATAGATCTGAAACCTAAATGAGGCTAGACATGCCAGTCTCTAGAATTTGAACTGCACCCCAGACAACTCTCTACCCAAGGATGAAAGTGTGGGTCTGGGACGACAACGCGACACATTGGAGTCTATACGACCAAAAAGAGTGAAATACAATGTAAAATACTACATAACCTACTAAAGATCTAGCTGACAAGATTTAACAAGATGAATAGAATAATAAAGTACAAGAAATAGCTACATAAATGATAAAGAAGGTAGATGAAAATCAAATCACTAAGGCTCTAGTTTTCCAGTGAGCCCCATCCACACATTCACCTACACACATCCAAGAGAGGGAAAATTTTTGGGTTGTATAAGGGTTTGCCTTGGTCAAACCCCCGCTTTGGCATTTTCACCTTCATGGACAACCAAGAAATCCATGAAGTAGAAAACACGATAAAGAAAATAGAAAGGAGAGTATTGAACATCACAAAAGATATAGTGCCACTCTATTAAACCATAATAGGAAAAGGAGAGTGAAGAAATACCACCTCCACCCAAAGGCACTCAAGGCCAATGAAGGGAGAATGCACGACAACAAGATTGGAAAAGTTGACACGGTTGCAGTAGTGATGAAGGGAGGTCTCGCAAGACTCCAAACTCATAGCTTCTATGGTAGCACAACATGTACAAAGATGAGGTTGATGGAGTAACAAGCTGATGCAATTCTCAATGGATTTGTGAAAATACTCAAGAGATTAAGTGAAGTCGCTAGAATTGTGAAGAAGATGAGATATATCACTAAAGAGATGAAGTGAGTGAAAATTATGCATTTGAAGGAAGATTAGGAGGGAATGATTCATTTTCACGTTGGTTGGTTGACACAAAGGTTTTATGATTCATGCCCAAGGGAGAGTGTAATGTCCTTGTAGACTCTAGAGGCAAGAATCTGTCAGGGATGACAACACACCGCGTAGACGTCCTGTTATGCAGTTTTCGCACACACGCCCTCTGAAAGCAGGGACCCTCTTTTGCTTTGATTTTTGGTGTTTTGGCCCTTTGATTTTGAAGATTCACCTTGCTTTGGCATGAGCTTAAATGTTTATCTTACTTGCTTAAGTGATTCCCCTAAGTTTCACATTGAAAACCTTAAGTTCTAGGAAAAGTTTAGGTTTTTACCCCAGTTCAGGATTTTCCACCCCATCTGGATTTTCTTGGATCTCACTCAAACTCTGGCTAAACGTTGTGGTTTAGGAATTTTGGGTCTTCACAAAATTCCGTGTGGACTATATTTTTCTAAAATCCGTCATTCCATTGGGTTTTCGGACTTCTTCAGCTTGTCTTGTCGGCTTCATTAATGCTCCTTGTACAATTTTTGGGGGGTGTATTTAGTCAATCTTTGGGGATTCTTATGCCATTGTGTTTTATCATCTATGTTCAATTGAGTTGAGTAGTTTATTCTTTGAATGTTGGACTTGATTTTGGGCGCTGGGTTTGCAAATTGTTGGATTTGGTGGTGATTTCCTGGGCATTTTCATTGTTGTTCTTTGCTGAGCGCCAATAAACTCACATTTGTTATCAATTTCCGCTTCATCAAATGGTACGTACATGTTGCCTTGTTTTTTATTGATGAATGTAAGTAGTGCTTTGGCATTATAGGTTTTCTTGGAGTGCAGATTCCCATATGTTTGAGTATTTCGTGGCTTGGGTTGCATGATATTGTCTGATTTATGGTTTCCCAAGTAAGTTTCAAGTTCATTCTTTCATTCACATCTAGAGATAGCTTGCTTGTGAGCCATAAACAACCTTTGTGAGAACCCAGTAGTCGAGTTATCTGAGTCCAAGCTTGCTCTATGCGTTAATGGTCAAATTTAGGGTTTCATGCCTAGGGCATCGCTATCTCATCTTAGTTTGCTTTCGAGTGAGCCTAGAATTCAATTAAAATTTGTAGGAGGTTCAAGTTAAACAGTTTCCATACCCAGGGTCCTCAAATTTTTGATCATTCGATCAATTTGAGTGGATGAGGTCACAAGAAAATGATGATATTTGGCATTTCAAGATCTTTGCAAAATTCCTCTTCGGCTGGAATTCCCCAACTTCCCATTTTCTCCTAATTTTTTTGAAATTCACAAGTTTTTCGGAGTTTCACCTTCCCGCGGATTTCCGTCTCATCTGGATTTTCCTAAAAATCCTTTGTTCCTTTGTTTTTCCAAAATCTATAGACTATCGCTTCATTTGCGAAAATCCGTCTTGTGCAGATTTTCCCAGAATTTGGTGGAAAATGAAGGATTACAAAATTGCATGACTTGTTAATAAATGATTATGCATTTTATGATTAATTTGAGATATTTTGAGATCCCATATGTTGTTTCTTGGTTGATAATGATCGAATTAAGTTACTAATTGGTTTTTCAAGGTTTATTCTGCTGGAATCCGTCTGGCTCAGAATTCTCTGAAATTCCTCCCTGGTTTGAATTTCGTGGGTGGACCTGAAACCCGAACTCTGATATGATCATTTTATATGAGATTTAATGGCACCTTGCTTATCTTGGGACTCATTTTAAAGATGAATATGTTATTTATGACTAATTTGTTTGTGTGATTTTTACTATGGTTTCCTTGTTGAGTGTAGGTTGAATCGAGCAAGATAGCAGTTGGAAAAGCTAAGAGTGATATGGAGGGGTCTTTTGTATCTAAAGTAGAAAGAATCGAGATGGACATCAGGAGTAAGATCCTAAAAAGCAAGATTACTTCTATCTGGTCAGAAGTAACTAACATGAATGTTGGATTATGGGACTATGAAGAGATCAAGGCTAGGATGGCAATGCAGGATCTTCCTTTGGTAGCTAAAAGAATGTTGGAATCAGGGTTGGCACATGTAGCTGGATTCCTTTCTACAGTGCAATGTTACGAATTGGTTCTTGAGTGTGTCAGGCATTATGACAGAAGTACTCAGAGAATAGTCGGTCCCCAAGGGAGGATTATGGAAAATTTGAATCCTATCTCCATAGCCCAGACCTTTGACATGCCAAATAGATCTCATGTAGTGGCATTCAACATGGAGGCAGCTAAAAAGTACTATCAAGAGGAGACTGTTAAATCATAGCATATCATCAATTCCTGGTTGGAAAATCCTAAGTCTCGCTATTCAAAACTGCCCAAATAGCTATTTAGAGCAAAGTTCAAGAAGGAATATTATGATGCCAACACTCTTCTTAGTCGGGTGGTAGGTCTGAAGAGTGTAGGTATGTTTGAGAGTTGGATGTGCCATGTCACTGTGAGGATGGAACAAGAGAAAATCAACTATCATTGGGTAGGTGTTATAAGTGTTGTAATCCATGAGCAATTGTGCAATGTGCTACAAACCAAGACCTTCACAATGAATTCCTACTTATTTTATGCACTTGCAAGATTTCATCCATACAAGGGATTGAGCACAAGAGGAGTCTTTGGCTGGATGTAATTTATGAGGTTTACCCTCAATTTCACTTAGGGAGCTCAAGCTATAGGAGATTGAATGATGCATTCACCATGCACATCACTAGATTGCTCCAGGGTGCAGAACACATGAGGATTTCATATCAAGCCAAAGAGCTAATCAAGAAATATGGGGCTTGGTTTATATAGTTTCCCACCTTCTCATACGTCTAGATTGATGGGTGTCAAAGGGATTCATATCGACTTCCAAGGTATCCCACTGATCATATCCTACTCCTGGAGGTCACTAGGCAAATATGTGACTTTGATGCTATTGTAAAAAGGGACAAACACAAGACTGGGTTTGGTGGAGACTTCCCTTTGAGGATAGGCACTGGAGAAGCATGCCCTTCCATTAGTTTAGCTCAAGATTTAGAAGAAGAGATGGGTACTCTTAGGTTATCCTTTCATTCCAAGAGGTCTATATTTGACATAACTAGTGAAGCACAAAAGAAGGCCAATTGGGAATATAGCCACAAGGATGATTTGGAAGACCACTGGGCCAATTGCAGTGATGAATATGAGGTTAGAAAGAATAATTTTTCCTGGCTTCCAGTTGAATCAGTCTGATTATATAATGTGAAGGCAGTTCCAAATCAGATTGAAGATGATGGGACTTGATTCAAGGCCATGCTTATGAGGCAATAAGGGACAGACCAATTAGTGAAATAGATTAGTTGGAGGAAGAAAAAAATAGAGCTAGGATAGTTAATGAATCCAATCATTAAGTACATGAAGTTATGGCTAAAGCACAAGATATGGGAATTGGAAAATGAAGGTGTGCAATGCACCTATGATCTAATGGGAGATTTAGACCCTCATTCTACTTCCAAGGATTCAGCCGAGCAGGATCCCAAAGGTAAAGATAAGGTGAGCTCCCCTTTTAAAATCAAGATTAAAGATGTTAAAGTGGAGAAAGCTCAAGAAACAGAAAAATAGAGAAAGCCAATTTCCAAGAAAAGGGGGCATACTTCAAATGCTAAGAAGCCTAGAAAAGAGGAAGTTGAAAAGAAAGATCCTAAGGTTTTTGCTTATGTGCCTAAAAGAAGAATTGTAAAACTATCACAAAAGGAAAGCTCTAGGGCTGGAGAAGAAGTTAGCCCACCTATGGTAAATGTGGAAAGTTCAAGAGAAAAGACACAAGTATATACAAGGGAATCAAGAACTCCTCCTACGGATAGTGTGCCAAAGAAAAATCTTCCTCTGGTTACTTCTCATGCAGAACAACATGATGATGTCCCTTCTTCCCATGAAGCTCAAAATGAACTAGGTGAATCTAGGGAAGTCGAGGATCGCCAAGATATAGAAGGAGAAGAATTTCATGAGGGTGAGCTCTATAATGCAAAGGCAGAAATAGAAAGGGTGATGTAGTCTCCCTTGGTTGCATATGAAGATTCACCAGTTAGAACTGAAGAAGTTAGATCTCCTCAAAGAGAAGAAGAATCAGTTAGGGTTCCATCACCTATGCACAGAGAAGAGCATGTTGAAGAAAAGGAAGATAATGCTGAAGAGACTCCTAGGAAGTAGGATTTAAATGAAGATGCACCTAAGGACCAGCAAGAGGAAGTGGAACAAAGTGAAATATAGTTGGAGTCCACTGTTCTAGGGTGGCTAGATAAAGAAATAAGGAGAAAACAGGTTGTTGTGGAGGATACCCCACCCAATTGGGATGAGTTACTAGCTAAAATAGGAAAAGATAAAGGAAAGAAGAAGGCCAGGGTCATCTCTAAGACTGAAAGAGATGAGGCAAACAATAGAGTGGCCCACATTGCAACTCCTAATCCGGATAAGAACAGAGATAATGTAGTTGGAGAGGATTACAATTTGCTGACCATCAACCTAGGATCCACCTCTGTGGAGCAGGACATTGAAGAATATGAGGGTTCAAGTGCAACAATCTTGGGTAGGTTGAGGAAAGAAATGAAGACTAAACAAGAGATGAAGAAAGAGATTGAGAGACTCAATAAATGTTTAGAGGATTTGATAAAACCTTTGCAATCCATTAGCTCCTCATCATCCTCTGTTGCAAGTCTCTTGCCCCGAGAAACTATCATTGAGCTGGAAAGAATGAAGGCTACTACTCTTGCTACAAAAAATTGGCTACAGGGGGTGAAAACTAAAGGAAATGATGCTATCAAGGACATTCTCTCAACTGGAGGAGATGTTATGAGGGTGATAGATTGGTTAAAATAGGTGTTGGCTCAAGATAAGAGGGATGTAGATCTCCTATTGTAGAAAACCAAAACCATCATGGAATATACTAAGGATAAGTTGTTGAATGATGGAATTCTCCCTTCCTCCAGAGCTACAGAACCTTGGGAATGGTTTGAAGCTTTGAAAATAAGGTAGAAGGTTCTGAAGAAGATATATAAGAAGAGCAGGAAAAATGAGGAAACCCTGACCGATATTTACAATGGATGCATTTCTTTATTTGAGGTCATGATAGGGAGAAGGAGGTTTGCACCTAAGCATTTGACCTTAGCACAATTAAGGAAATGGTGGAAAGATGTATATTCCCTAGCTATTGAAGATCCAATAACTAAACATCAACTAGATGATGTAGCTACCTACATTACAGTTATAGATAAATATCAGATCAATAAAATTGAATGGGATAAATCAATGGAGCAGTCATGAGAAAGTATTAATTCAATTGAAAGCCGACTTAAGGTTTTTCCTTTCCCACCCATAGCTGACTTGGACAAGGTACTTTTCATGGTGCATGATATGGTGGATCGGAATAAAGACAAAGGGGAAGGCAATTAATGTTGGGCTACATCAAAATTTGTGCTTCCCTATTATCCTACATGCATTGGTCTGAGCTACATTGGAGATCCCAGGCCGACCTAGATGAAGTTCAAGCATTTAATGTATAGTTTATTTTATTTTGAATTTCTCTTGGCCAACTTGTTTTGTGGCCAATTACTATTGTAAACCCTAACTAGGCCGATATATCTTGGGGGTTTCTATTAATATGGCATTCTACCTCATTTGTAAGGGCTAGATAGATAGAGACATAGAGAAAAATAGTTGATATTGAAGCGAATTAAGTAGTAGAGTAAGAGTTAGAAGTTAGTTGTTTTCCAAGAAAATATTGTAACAGCAAATTGGAATTGTTGCTTTAGTGGATAATTTGATGCAAGTAATGACATTGTGATTTGGTGCCATACTTGTGTTATTCTTATCTTGCATGGTTCTTTTTGTTATATTCTTTAAGATTTCTTGAGAAGTATTAGATATATGTTATATTTAGAATTAGAAGTGATTTAATGGTGTTTATGATTTGATGCTTGAAGTGTTGCAGTGATCCTTGGTCCATACTTTTTGCAGCTAGTTGATTGTTAGTTGCTTTGCAAAGTTAGCCTGGACCATATATCTATTGTGCTTAGTTCAATTGTGAAGGTTTATTCATTTCAATTGCCTTAGGGTTGTCTTGGATGAATGTTCATGATATGAAAATATTTAACACCTTAGAAGATTACACTATTCTTGTAAGATTGCAGATTCATCTGAGTCAAGTAAGAATTGGTTTATGAGGGATTGGTCCATTTCAAGTATTTCATCATTTGTATTGTTAATCTTAGGAGTAGCATTAATCTTAGTAATCTCTTTAAAAACCTAGTCTTTTGTTATTTCTTTATCATTTCAGTTAGGTTTAGGATTGAAGTATCATCATATTGCTAGATCTAATAAATTAAAGATTCAGTCTTTACTTGTAGTAAGGTCCCTTTGTGATTACCAACATTTTCACATATATCACTGAGTTGTTTATGCATTGTCAAGACTTGACATTAGAGACCTTGGGGTTATCTCTTGAGGCTTTCTAATAGAGATTTACCTTTCAAGAGAGATAGGATATTATATTATGTATGAGTTGTTGTGCATAAAACATCATTAAAATGTTTGTGTGTCGCACTCGTGTCCTCAACAAATATTCCCCCACCGACACATATGAAAAACACCAAGTGGATGGAAGGTGGGTGAGTGATGTGAAGTTTCACCTTCGGGTTTGACTTTATAAGGTGAGGGGATGCAAAATGGGAATATATATAAGGGGTACAAATTCACTCCTATACATTTTACCCCCACTTTAGCAAGCACGAGTATTGATGAGTGTTCGGTAAAGTAGATTGAAGAGTTAGAAATGTATAAATAAATCATCGAGGAAGCAAACCACAATCTAGAAAACTCAAAAGTGTAGGGCAGGAAAAGGACTCCATAGGCACTCTCTCCTAAGGAGGTTCAAACAAAGGACTTTGTAGCTCCGCAAAACTACTAAGTTAAACAAAGTACATCGAAGGCCCACAGACCAACAATGGACAAATCCCACAGGATGCAAGTGCTTCACAAGCCCTTAGGCCTACAAAGAAGGTGCCTCATAGGTACTCTCTCTTGAAGGAATCCTAGTGTAAGGGGACTTCACAGAGTCAAACTAGAAATCAACTTCACAGGCACACCTACAAAGCAACATGTTAATCTGTAGATAAAACATGTTAGAAAACAAAAAGTAGCCACACAGGAAAACAAGGAAATAGTCACATAGACAGTAAAAAAATTGAAGGAAGAGCTTTCAAAGGGGTCCCTTGAGAACCCTTCAAAATAAAATGGGTCCACTCAAGGGACGTGTTGTTTGAAAGTGAGAGCATTTTTCGCAAATCAATGCAATCATAAAGGAATCCTTTCAAAAGATGTTCACTTCATCAAGGAGTTCGAAAGGAATAAAATTCCCCCTTGTGAGGGGAAGGTCAAGGCTTCTCCCATAGGAAAATTTTCTCACTCCTTGGAGGAAAGTTCTTCAAGTTCTTTCTTTGTGAACCCATGATGAAGGAAACACATTCCACTAGGGGTCCAAGTTGAGAATGCAATTTTTGAAAAAGTTTTGAAAAGATTTTTGAGAAAATATTTGTTCGCTACCAAATGCGTTTTCTAAAAATTGAAGCTGACATGATAGCCCCCCCTTAGGATGGTGCATGTTGAACACAAGGTATGTCACATCCTAAGGAGAGAAAATAAAGAATGCAAAAGTGATGTGGCCCACAAGACATAGCAAGATGTCACCGTGGTAATGTTGTTGTGCACATGAGGGACAACACATGAGCACCACAACATCACAAATCAAGTAAAGAAGAGAGAAATATAACAAAATTGTAAAAAGAGACAATAACATTATGAACAATGGGCATAGGGGTGATCTGATATTTTGGGATCATAGCTGCTCATAAATGTGTATATGTATAATAATAATAGTATATTTAATGAACTTTCATCAACCCGGGCTACTATATCAGACCATATGAAGAATGCATGAGAAAACAAAATAAAA
>VDFB02177251.1:0-25484 GCA_007258455.2 Sequoia sempervirens | reverse complement strand
GATGAGGTCTATGTGCATACACATATATGTGCCTACTTATGTTTAAATTTTTTGAATACATTCTTAAATAATCATGAATTCAGATTGCAATCTTAAAATAGTATTCCATTTGATATTTCTTTAAATAAAAAGAGTCAAAACAAGTTTAAGCTAACAGTTTCACACATATTTTTATTGCATTCTAACAACCGTGATACTCTAACATTGTTGTTTACATAAGAAAATTCATTATTTAAGTAGAATGGGTACTTTTTCCTACTAAATAGTCATAAAACAAGTTGCTCACATGTGAACATTCATTGTTTAAGAAAAACAAGTACTGTTTCCTTCTAAACTGTTGTAAATCTAGCTATTTACATATGAACATTCATTGTTTGAATAGAAAAAGCTATGTTTCCTACTAAACATTTATAAAAAAAATTATCCACACATGTACATTCATTATTTTAAGTAGAACAAGTATTGTTTCCTTCTAAATAGTTGTAAACCTAGTTGTTTACATATGTGTAACGCCCGTCGTGCAAACCCCTGAGAACATACACATAGCAAATATTTTTTTTAATAACATAACAATACACAAAGTAAACATCCATTTGTACATTAATTACATTTACATATTAATTACATTTACATTGCACATTAACAACTTAATGTTACATTCTCTGGGGCACGCGAGGTTACTTCACAAACAACTAACAACGAAACTTAAAGATAACAACATAACTATTAATATTATAAACCATGAATAAGAATACATCCAATAACCAAGAGCAAGAATATTAATACATCACATCATACAATCATAATGAATCGCTTTCAACAAGTTACAATTGATCCTAACTATTACATCATCATTTTAATATTACATTACAATCTTGTGATTAATAATTACATCAAATTTCCCAAATGTGTAGAATAATATAAATACAATGAAATCTGAATTACAAAGGAACACTGGTGCAACACCAACTGCAGAAATGTTGAGAAGATAGACTGCTAATGGGGAACCCAACGGGTGAGGAGCATGTTCCACCCAACCATGTGAATTATGAATAACTCACCCCCATGCTCAGAGGTGACAAGGAAGTTAACTCGACCATGATTGTCAAACTGACTCCATGAACAACATAGTACGAATACAACTACAACTCAAGGTTACAATGACATAGACCACAATATTCACGAGTCAAGAAATAAGATAAAGATAAAAAACTTGTCACAATTAATCAAAGCAATGACAATTAAACAAGTCCAAAGAACATTCATAAATCATTCTCAAAAGAATCTGAAACACATTAAGCATATCACTCCCAAAACACATTTCCAGAGGCTATAAACAACAAAGAAAATGGGTATCTAGTGGAGAGTGTCATCGCTTAGCTCTCCCTAAGATGCCTAACGTAAACCAAAATACGGCAAAGGTTGTACCTTCAAGTATAAGACATATAACACAAAACAAGGCATGCGAGGCAAATCCATCTCGCGATAACTCAAGTTACAGTGACCATCATTCTCGTACAACCCTTCCAAAATTTAATACTTAAAAACATGTAATATTCAAATCAAAAAAGTACAAGAATAAATGTCCAAGAAAATAAATCATGCCTCTGGAACAAGGGTTTGTAAAACAACAAGGTTCCCACATGGACAACACTAACAAAACCATAACATAAAAGAAAACTTGCATTATAATTTGCAAGGTTGCACCATTTAATTCCATTCCCAATTATATAATTCAATTAATTTCCCCAATTAACTAATCATTACAAGATTCCAACTTCAATTATAACCAAATACAATTGTCACGATATAGTCTACATACTATTCAAGTTAAAGCTAATTTCATGTTCAAAAGATATTTGTTCAACATAACAAATAATAACATAATGCCCTAAATAGATGTATATATAACATTATTTAACCTTTTAAAATAAAATACATAAATTACATCTTAAAATAAAAATAATATTAAATAAAATAATTATAAGTATAAAATAAATTATAATTATAATATTTAATAAAATAAATATATTTTAATAAATCTTGGTTACATTTTTTTTTTAAAAACAAACATTAATTAATAAAGATATATATATATATATATAAATTAAAACAAACAATAATAAATATATATATATATATATATAATGAATTTAAAATAATATATACGGTACCAAGTGGGGATTGTCGCGCAGTCCCCACAGGTTGTTGTACGCAGCAGTACTATGAACTGTTGCGCACAGCAGTCCGTAAGGACTACAATGGTAGTCCGTGCCACAGGGGGTAGGGTACGGCCCAGCTGAACCCCCCCCCCCAAACCCATATACAACATTAAAAAGATTGAATTATTAATTTTTTTAATTTTTTTTTTTAAAACAAACTCTCGTCCCTACCCTGGTACGGAACGCTGACGGCCAATTCGGCCATAAATTAAATTTCATAAATACAATTTTTAAATAAAATAAATGCACAGAATATAATTGAATAAGAATAATGAATATATAAAAAAAATTGCAAAACAAGGAGTACATTCATACCTACTATCATAGAAAACAAAATTTCCCTATTCTCATATGCACATACATGATTGATGCCGCATATCAAAAACAAGTACTCCCAACATCCTCCATATTTTTCTTCTGAAATTATAAACTCTTTAATCACTTTTAAAATTCCTTAAATATCAACATTATCCTCTTCCTCAAGTTCAAGGATCAATTTTATCAACTCCAATAAAGCTAGAATTAATACCATAAGCCTAAACAATTCTCACCCGCTTTCTCCTAGAAAAACATACTCTCTCTTTTTTTATCATATAATAATCCTCTCGATTCACAAAAAAAATAAAAATTATCACCATTTACTACATCATACACTTTACCAGAGATAAACATCAATGCCTTTCAATTATAGAATTCCTATTTGCTTCCATCATTCATAATAATACACGTGTAAAGAAACTTTTATTTTCATGTCATGAAACAACATTTTACCCAAGTTATATCATTTACATTTGTAGGGCGAGTGCACTTAACATAGAAACACATCATATACATGTCAAAATGCATTGTCTTTCAACACAAAACATTACCATTTATTTACATACTAGATTCAATAACAATTAAGAAGAATCGTCAATCAATCACACACCACAACACATCAATTTTTTATTAATTCTAGATTTAATTAAATGAACATACATCATCACATTTTCTCCTAAGGTAAAACATTTATTTGATCAACACAAGGCCTTTAAACACCATCCAAGTACAACACTTTTATAAAATCAAAATATTTAAATTTTTTTTACTTCATGAAAATACATAGGAGGTTGTTTTACCCATACACCTAATCACACTCATACAAAGCAATATTCTTACCACACTTCTAGCACTCTACGAACTTCAATTCAATAAGATTTTTCCCTATATACTGGTGCAAATAATATATTATCAACTTCACCTATGAATTTATACTTATGAAGGAAATTTTGAAAACTCAAATTTATTCCAAAACTTATTATGTACAACTTCCTTTCATAAAATTTAAAATTAACTAGCATATATAAGCATTTAATAACCAATGTACTCCTAGAGCATTCCCTTAAAACTTATGCATCCAAAAAACACAAGGAGAAGGAAGAAGTGTTCATTGCAAGGCACACACTAAAAATAAGTTTGTTAAATTAATTTTGAAGATTCACCCTAAACAATATTTCATACATGTTACATGATCAAGTCACTCACTTGCATCAATCGTAAAGGAACCATCATAATTATTTTAACGGATCACTACTTGATAGTATGATTATACTATACTACATTCCTTTTATACTTATATAGTATAATTCAATAAAAATACATGCAATCTCAATCTAGGATAACACTAAAGTCATTATTTTATCTATTTCTACTTCTAACCTTCATTACTCATAATGACTTTTCAGCACATAGCCTTAAAATCACATAGAATACAATCAACACCCACATATGTCAAAAGAGGTAGAATGAGGAAAAAAATTCACATAATATAAAGTCAACAAACATACACCCAAAGAGAAGATGCACGAAGATAAGACAATATAACTAACTTCAAAGTCACCTTGACCTCACTCAAACTCGAAGTTAAGAGACACACACGAGAATGCTGAACATAACTCTCACCCTCAACAAGCTAAGACTTAACATGTTCATCTACACCCAAATGACACAAGGGGGTAGAACTATACCCGTACTGACACAATGACTCATGTAACGCCCCGACTTAGTTACAATATAACAAAGTGCAAGTACAAAGTTAACAGAATATTTTTTTTTTATGTCTTTACATATTGTTATAAGGTATCTAAGACGTTGTTACATAATTTTAATAAGTTAACTAATCACATTGATAATCAATCAAAAGTACAAATTTGATTTCATGTAAGATCCAATTATAAATTTACATACGATAAAATATCTCAAATGTCCATTTTACATAAAACGAGATTTCAAGGAATCTCCATACATCAAAGATGGTACAATCTGTACTCTCTTACACAAGAGGTAAGTTTACAAAATATTAAGTGTTCAAAAGGAATCTGGTACAAAATCCACGAACAAGCTCTGCATCCTCAGTCACGAACAAAATAGTAACTGGAATCTGCTGCGAGCTTAGAATCATCTGCAAGAAAATTATAAGATAGGTGTAGCACGGTTACCTCCCGACCACGTGGAACCCAAAGGCCCACTCCCTCCGTGCTAGGAGATACTGACAGGTCCACAATCATAGCAAACAGAACATCACGTTTACTGGGTTTACAATTCACATTACGACATAACGTTTACAAATCAGAATGCATGAAATCACAGTATCAAGTCACTTTAAATCAAAATCCCAACAAAAGAAACACCATCATGAAATAGACTAAGAGAGTGTCATCACATTGTTAGGATAGGTTACCCTGGCGAATCTTCCTAGACTACCGGCCCTCACCAAGAGTTACCCTGGCAGTCTCTACCGATTCCCGGCCCCTATGCAAACAAATGCGGCGTCGTTACATCTTTCAAGAGGACAAGATGGCGACTTGCCATTCCAGGCCTTCTCAACCTTTTCTCAACCTAAACGAGCGTTAAGAAATAGGCGAGGCATATCATTATCTGTTTTAATGTTTAGAACTACCCAACCCCTAAAATATTAGTTAGGTTATCACTTAATTAACTCACCTACGTTAGGTTACCCAGACAATCACTATAGGATTTCGGCCCCTAACGTAAGCCACTCTCTCTAAATCATGACTCAACATAAAATCATTCTAGGGGATGCTATCAAGCATAAAATTCACAACCTCAAAGGTTTAATTCTTATAGTACGAACAGACCATAGTCTCGAAGAAGAGGTCAACATTAAAATATAACCGCTATATCCCCAAGAAAGCAAACATGATAAACAAAATAACAAAATAAAAGTGTAACAACCTTGTCGATTTGATATTCACTTTTCTAGTCTTGGTGTAGAGAAAATAAAACACACCACTAAATCACCATGTAAGAACTCTCATTTATTGCTAAAACATAGTTCCGCAGTACATATTTTCAATCTTGATAAATTGGAAAATTTAAAATCTTATCAGCACCAATTCACTTCCTAAACTTTTAATAAAATGAAGATATCAATTATCCACATTATCATATATATGCATCTTAATAATTTTCAATTAACTCAAGGAATTGGAAATTCTTAATAAACAAACTTAGAATTTTAAAATATGTATATGTACTTCATACAATTTAAAAATCAAGTATTTAATTATATATATATTTTTTTAAAGTAAGATATAATCTCTATATAAAGGTCATTCAACCGCTTAATATACACAACTTAACACACTGTTATAACATATAATCAATTTAAAAATCATACATAAAAATTTAAAATCTTAAAATATCTTTTCTCTGTCTTTATGAATTTCACTTAACTATTATTTACGTTCAGTAAAGATCTTTCGGATAATTATCTAATCAATAGACTTTCACTGATTACTACATGCAAGGAGAAACAGCACATTCAAGGCTGGTAATAAGCTTCAGATGATTACTACATGTTTAAGGACGCATGCATACATATAAATCTCAGCCATCTAATAGCAGAAACTCGCGCCTTGGTATTAGATATCAGATCTCGCCATGCAAAGAACTAAATATCAATAGATAACTGTCGTTTTTAGTCGTCCTACAGGGAAAAGATATTACTACGAATTTATACCCAGAGACATCAATGAAGGTTTAACAATTCCTAGCTGTATTATAGTTTTTTTATCACTAACCAGACGCTACCTAACGCACTGGCGCAGAGAACCAAAAAAAAATAGAAAAACTACAATCTTTATTTATTAATATAACTACCTTCTGTGTTGATATTGCGCGCCATGTTAGGAGATTGCATTATACCGCAATCTAAGACTTAAAATAATCTTTCTGATTCGAAATAAATCCATAAGACATTCAGGAGACTGCGCAGAATTCATACGGCCTAAGAAAGAAAATCAAGAAAATATTAACTACTGTTTTCCACAGTCCGGCCAGAAGAATTGTTCTATTTTGTACAACTTAACACATACATTGTTTGTCCTCACTGATATTTATTTATTTATTTATTTATGATCTGATTTTTAGATCTACAACAGAGGTTTACACACTGCTGAAACCGCACAAACACACAGGTTTTGCTATAGACAGTAAGAAAAGAGGATTCAAATATAAAAAATTTCACATCAAAGAGATCAATCCTCTATTCTTGCGCAATAAATATAAGTATATATATAATGAATATGATTATCATAAACAGTAAACTAGAATTTTACAGGAATTAATTCATTGAAATTAACAGTGTAACAATACGTATTAGCAAAAGTATATTTAAAGTTTGAAAGAATGGTATCTGTCTATCAATAGCTTAAAACTTTCACCCTTTATTCCCTGGTGCGCTAATCATAAAGCTAAGCTTATAAATTATTAATACTTTAAGGAACAGTTACACATTGAATCTGATTTGCTAGAATTGCTATAAGATTAAATTCATTTCTTCTTTATGGAACAGTTACTAATCTAATTTTTTTTTTTTTTTATGCGTATAGGGAAATTTTATTCCTTTCTATTTTTGAAAATAAAAGTAAATCTTTCTTAAAAGCTCATATTCCTACTGCTATATTCTTTATACAACCTGGTTAACAAGTGTATTCAGATCTGAAATACTGTATGTACAAATATGTTTTATTTCTTTTCAGCTTAAAGTTTAATTATTTTTCTAATTTATTTCCTTGCTGTTTGTGCAGGTTCAGTAAAACAATTTCCTATCAAAATAATGATTCCCACAATAGATTTCCAGAATTCAAACACAAGAAAGAGAATTCAAGAAGAGAACCTGTTAAATCTTGAAAACTGACTGATAAACGATCTTTTGAAACTTTTGTCAAACCCCAATCAAATCACCAGATTCCAATGAAGAAATTTGCAATGATTCCAGCTTTCGAATTACGCTTCAGAATAAAAATCCTAAAGAAAACTCTTGAAACAATTTCTCTGCTGAAATTTGCTTAAAAATTGCTGCCGTCAAATTCTTCTCGTGAATGTGTGCACAGTCTTTTCCCAAAATCCCAAAAATATAAATTCATGCAATTCCACTTTCAATCACCAAACTTAACTGGCAAATCAATTGGCATTGTAAATAACTCATTCAGTTCAACTAATTCTTCTAAAATATCGTAACAGACCTTTAACTGATAATCAAAGATTCTTATCTCATCCAAAATATCTTGTTTTAAAAAAATATCTTTTTCACACAATTCAATTTACACAATTAAAACAGCAATAATATTATTTTAATTAAAACATTGCAAGTAATTAACTTTCACTAATAAATTCAACATCATATTTAACTTAACTTAATAAATTAAATCACAAACGTTGCATAAACATAAATAAACATTTAATTAAATCGATATTAAATACGCAAACACAATACAATATACATTTAAACATGACAAGACAAATTGGGCTACACAGGGAAACACAGAGATACTCGTTCGAAAACGAACGATGGTTAAAACGGACCTGCCAATACCTCCGACAACATATTAATGATGGATTAGGGTACACTCAGACCTGACAAGCAGGTGGAGCTGTTACCCGGTACCTGTGTCTGCAGGAGAACATCAAAGTTAACACATGTATATATATATAATCTCATGTTAGAAAACACGCCGTGAATAAGAATTGCAGTGTACCAGGGTACTCACGAAGGAGTAATGCTACACTGTCTTATCCATCGACACAAACGAGCAAAATCAATCATAACAATATGATAACATAAGCAATAATCATAACCAATAAGCTATAACATGAATATAACTATCACAGTATCATCGAACCAACATAAGCAAATAACCAGGATGTCAATGTATCATCCGCAAAATTCAAACAGCATAGTATCTAGAATCTCCTCTAAAAAGAATCAACATAGTATCAAAGTACTCTAACAAGCATAATCAAATCTAACAGTATGTCTGAACTGGAGGGACACTACATCCTCCCCCCCTAGGATAAGGCTTACTCCTGGAAGCCTGCAAACAAATATGGATAAAGCTCATGCATACGTGTCGCATCCTCCCAAGTAGCTGATGCCTCATCGCTAGGATCCCATTGGACCCTTACCTGATCAACGTCTCGACCCCTGAGGGCGAGCCTCCGACGCTGAAGAATGCCCACGGGCTCCAAAGCCAACTGCCCGTCCTCTACCTGTAATGCATTCCAATCGAGTACATGTGAAATGTCAGGATGATAAGGTCGAAGAACAGATACATGAAAGACATCATGAATACGTGATAGACTGGGTGGTAAAGCAAGTCGATACGCCACAGGACCAATCCTCTCAAGAATCTCAAATGGTCCCACAAAACGAGGTGCAAGCTTAGAGCCTTTTCCATAACGGATTGGACTCTTGCGCGGACGAACTCGAAGAAAAACCCTGTCTCCAACTGAAAACTGTCTATCCAACCTATGCGCATCGGCATACTTCTTCTGTCTATCCTGTGCTGCTACCAAGTGCTCTCTAATACGATCTACCTGTTGCTCCATATCACGAAGCATCTCTGGACCAAGTAGAACTCTATCCTCAAGTCGATCCCAACTCAATGGTGTACGACAAGGACGTCCATATAGTGCCTGAAATGGAGGCATACCTATGGAACTCTGATAACCATTGTTATAGGCGAATTCCACTAAGTATAAATAGTCCTCCCAATGAGACTGTCGATCCATCACATACATTCTGAGCATATCTTCGAGAATCTGATTGACTCTCTCTGTCTGACCGTCAGTCTCAGGATGATAAGCTGAACTAAAATTCAACTGCGTACCTAAAGCATGCTGCAATGAAGTCCATAAAGCTGATGTAAATACAGGATCCCTATCAGAAATGATTCTACGTGGAATCCCATGCAATCGTACTATATCCTCCATGAAAATTCTGGCCACAGAGGAAGCATTGTAAGATGACCGAACTGGTGAAAAATGAGCTACCTTTGTCAATCTGTCAACAGTAACCATGATGGCATCATGTCGACGTAATGACATAGGTAATCCAACAATAAAATCCACTGATATAACATCCCATTTCCACTCAGGAATGAGATGTGGCTGCAACAAACCAGCGGGATGTTGATGCTCCGCTTTGACTCTCTGGCATTCAAGGCATCTTGATACAAAGTCAGCAATGTCACGCTTCATACCAGGCCAAAAATATAACTGTCGAAGATCTGCATACATCTTCTTGACTCCAGGATGTGCTGAGTAAGGAGCTCGATGTGCCTCTGTCAAAATAAGAGTGCGAAGATTCTCAGTAGGTGGTACATATATACGACCCAGATGTCGCAACAAACCATCTATCTCAATTGCATATCCTGAAAATCTTCCCTCCAAGGGTCTATTTGAATCAATCTCCATCTTCACTTCCTGATATAATCTATCGGAAGGAAGAGCGGCCAATATCTGACTCCTCAACTCAACTCCAAGTGTCACAGCTGAAATCTCATGTCTTCGCCGACTAAGGGCGTCTGCCACTACATTCTCCTTACCCTGAACATATTTCACCTCAAAATCATATTCGCAAAGGAACTCCATCCACCGTCTCTGCCTAGCATTCAGATTAGGCTGTGTAAATATATACTGCAGACTGCGGTGATCACAATGAAGTTCGAAACGATGCCCTAACAAGAAATGTCTCCAACGAACTAGAGCATGAACAACTACAGCGAGCTCTAAATCATGTGTGGGGTAATTCTGTTCGTGATCCTTGAGTTTGCGAGACTCATAAGCAATCACTCGTCCATCCTGCATCAATACAGCTCCTAAACCTTCCAAAGAAGCATCCGTGCAAACAACAAAATCTTTAGCAGGATCAGGAACTGCTAAGATAGGTGCACTAGTCAGCTTATCCTTAAGTATTTGAAAAGCCATTTGACATTGATCTGTCCAAATGAATTTCTTCCCTTTCCTCTGAAGAGAAGTAATGGGGTGTCCAATCCTAGAAAACCCCTGAACAAATCGTCTGTAATAACCAGCAAGACCCATGAAACTACGAACCTCAGAAACATTTTTAGGTACGGGCCAATCAATGATAGCCTGAATCTTTGCAGGATCCACAGCTATTCCTTCTCCAGAAATCACATGTCCAAGGTATTTCACCTCAGTTTTGAAGAATTCACATTTCTTCAAATTTCCAAACAATTGGTTCTCCCTCAAACACTGTAGAACTTGTCTCAAATGCTCTTCATGTTCTTGCATATTTCTCGAATATATCAAAATATCATCAAGAAACACGAGAACAAATCGATCAAGATAGGTGCGAAACACACCATTCATCAGACTCATGAACACTGATGGTGCATTCATTAACCCAAACGGTACCACTGTGAACTCATAGTGTCCGTATCGAGTTCGGAATGCCGTCTTATGAATATCAGCTTCTGCAATTCGCAACTGATGATAACCAGATTTCAAATCAATCTTAGAGAATACAGTTGCTCCCTTGATCTGATCAAAAAGGTCGTCAATTCTAGGTAATGGATACCTGTTCTTAATCGTTACCTTATTCAATTGACGATAGTCAATGCACAATCTGAGAGATCCATCCTTCTTCTTCACGAAGATAACAGGTGCTCCCCAAGGGGAAACACTCGGACGAATGAAACCCTTTGACAAGAGTTCCTCCAACTGAATACGAAGCTCCTCCAGTTCCTGTGTAGTCATTCTATATGGAGCACGAGAGATGGGTTCTGCTCCAGGAACTAAATCAACTCTGAAGTCTATGTCACGTTTCGGTGGCATACCAGGAATATCACTAGGAAAAACATCAGCGAATTCCCTAAGAATGGGGTGATCATCAAGTGATATCTCCTGACTTTCACCAGAATCCAAGTCACTCACTGTTGTCGCAAACAACTGACATCCCTTACGAAGGCATCTCTTCAATTGCATAGCAGAAATTATCCGCAAAGAGATGGGTCTCTGAACACCAACTATCTCAACCTCTGTACCATTATCATTAATGCAACGTACTATTTTCTGACGACAGTCAATCACTGCATGATGAGTTCCTAACCAATCCATTCCCAAAACAATGTCATATGACCCTAAAGGTGTGACTCGAAGATCTACGGAAGTAGACAATGATCCAATTCTAAGTCCACAATTGCAGACAAGGGATTCAACTGCTACTTTAGCCCCAGAAGCAAATTCCACCTGCCACCTATCGCCTTGCTTTACGGCCACAAGTCCACAACGCTCAACTATAGAAGGTGAAATAAAAGAATCTGTAGCACCAGAATCAAAAAGAATATTAACATCAATACCCTGTAACTGACCTGAAGATTCAACCACTGTGTTCTGATGATCCGCTTGGCGGTTATTTACCGCAGCAAACACTGTATGAGTACGACCTACATCACCAACTGTCGGCTCTGATGCTGCCGGTCGCTGTCCATAACCTGACGTACCTCGCATAGGACACTGCCTAGCAATATGTCCCTGCTGTCCACAAGAGAAACATCCAGTGCCTCTGCCAAACCCTCTGCCACCCGAAGGTGCATTGGATTGCTGATAACTACCTCGACTCACTGTCGACTGAGCACTCTGTATTGGCTGGTTCTGTGGATTGCGCTTATTGCGCCACCAATTGCGGTTCCTTCCTGATTGAGAATTATTACTTTGCTGGTTCTGTGAATTTTTATTCTTTTGTTGATTGCGTTGTTGCTGTCCACCCTTAGCGGATCCCTGTTGATTCCTAGAGGAACCACCTGTCTGATACTGACCACCACGCTGACCAAAACCAGAAACAGGAGCACTGCCTATCTGTACTCCAGTGTGTCCACCCAAAGCCATAGCGAGGTTCTCTTCCACTATCCGTGCCTTCTCCACAGCAACCTCCATAGTCTTCGGCTCGAAGACTCTGACTCCACCGCTAATACGGGCGTTTAAACCCCTGATGAAGTGCTGCACTAACATTGCCTCATCATCCATAATCCCTGCATACTGCTTGAGCTCATAAAACCTACGCTCAAACTGTTCCACGGACATAGCCATCTGTCGAAGATCATGAAACTCATCCGCACGTCGCTGCCTCCAATGCTCAGACAAGAAACGTGCTCTGAATCTCTCCTGGAACATATCCCATGAGACTGCACCAATATCTAGATGGAGCTTCTGCTCCTCCAATCGCCACCAAGTAGAGGCAAAGCCTCTCAGATGCATTATGGCGCAACGAGCTCGGGTATTGCTGCCATAAGGATGCATTGCAAAGCATCGTCCCAAATCAAGCAACCAAGTCTCTGCCTCTAAACCTCCACCAGATCCATCAAATGTAGGAGGGCGTGCCCTCAACAAATCTCTCATGTGACCTGCAATAATAGCATCCTGCTGCACTGAATCATCAACTCTCCTCGGAGATCTATCACGTTCTCTATTCACTTCCTGTACCACTTCCTGTCTAGGTCCAAGTCGAGCTAGGACCTCCTCAAGTAAAGGGCGTAACTGTGACCCCTCTACCACTGACTGTTCTGGAACCTGTGCCTCATTACCCTGATCCAACTGCGGACCCAAATGTTCTGCCTGATCACTCTGATGAGGGCTCGGAGGGGGAGTAACCTGGCGGCTTGGCCCACGGCCACCACCTCGGCCTCGACCACGACCTCTAACACGACGCCTAGGCATGATCCTACATACAATCCAAGACAATTCTTGTTATAAGACAAACAAAGAAAATGAAAAACACAACAACCAAGTCTAACGTACTAAACAACCTAATGGGCTCATTTAACCAGAGCACCCAGTGTTAGAACTTGGCTCTGATACCAATCTGTAACGCCCCGACTTAGTTACAATATAACAAAGTGCAAGTACAAAGTTAACAGAATATTTTTTTTTTATGTCTTTACATATTGTTATAAGGTATCTAAGACGTTGTTACATAATTTTAATAAGTTAACTAATCACATTGATAATCAATCAAAAGTACAAATTTGATTTCATGTAAGATCCAATTATAAATTTACATACGATAAAATATCTCAAATGTCCATTATACATAAAACGAGATTTCAAGGAATCTCCATACATCAAAGATGGTACAATCTGTACTCTCTTACACAAGAGGTAAGTTTACAAAACATTAGGTGTTCAAAAAGGGATCTGGTACATAATCCATGAACAAGCTCTGCATCCTCAGTCACGAACAAAATAGCAACTGGAATCTGCTGCGAGCTAAGGATCATCTGCAAGAAAATTATAAGATAGGTGTAGCACGGTTACCTCCCGACCACGTGGAACCCAAAGGTCCACTCCCTCCGTGCTAGGAGATACTGACAGGTCCACAATCATAGCAAACAGAACATCACGTTTACGGGGTTTACAATTCACTATACGACATAACGTTTACAAATCAGAATGCATGAAATCACAGTATCAAGTCACTTTAAATCAAAATCCCAACAAAAGAAACACCATCATGAAATAGACTAAGAGAGTGTCATCGCATTGTCAGGATAGGTTACCCTGGCGAATCTTCCTAGACTACCGGCCCTCACCAAGAGTTACCCTGGCAGTCTCTACCGATTCCCGGCCCCTATGCAGACAAATGCGGCATCGTTACATCTTTCAAGAGGACAAGATGGCGACTTGCCATTTCAGGTCTTCTCAGCCTTTTCTCAACCTAAACGAGCGTTAAGAAATAGGCGAGGCATATCATTATCTGATTTAGTGTTTAAAACTACCCAACCCCTAAAATATTTGTTAGGTTATCACTTAATTAACTCACTTACGTTAGGTTACCCACAATCACTATAGATTTCGCCCCAACGTAGTTTCACTTCTCTAAATCACACTCCAACATAAAATCATTCTAGGATATCACATGTACCCACAACCTCAAAGGTTAATTCTTTATAGTACCTAACGTAATTATAGTCTCGAAGAAGAGGTCAACATTAAAATATAACCGCTATATCCCCAAGAAAGCAAACATGATAAACAAAACAACAAAATAAAAGTGTAACAACCTTGTCGATTTGATATTCACTTTTCTAGTCTCGGTGTAGAGAAAATAAAACACACCACTAAATCACCATGTAAGAACACTCATTTATTGCTAAACACAGTTCCGCAGTACATATTTTCAATCTTGATAAATTGGAAAATTTAAAATCTTATCAGCACCAATTCATTTCCTAAACTTTTAATAAAATGAAGATATCAATTATCCACATTATCATATATATGCATCTTAATAATTTTCAATTAACTCAAGGAATTGGAAATTCTTAATAAACAAACTTAGAATTTTAAAATATGTATATGTACTTCATACAATTTAAAAATCAAGTATTTTATTATATATATATATATTTTTTTTTAAAGTAAGATATAATCTCTATATAAAGGTCATTCAACCGCTTAATATACACAACTTAACACACTGTTATAACATATAATCAATTTAAAAATCATACATAAAAATTTAAAATCTTAAAATATCTTTTCTCTGCCTTTATGAATTTCACTAACTATTATTTAATGCTCTCAAGAAAGATCTTTCGGATAATTATCTAATCAATAGACTTTCACTGATTACTACATGCAAGGAGAAACAGCACATTCAAGGCTGGTAATAAGCTTCAGATGATTACTACATGTTTAAGGACGCATGCATACATATAAATCTCAGCCATCTAATAGCAGAAACTCGCGCCTTGGTATTAGATATCAGATCTCGCCATGCAAAGAACTAAATATCAATAGATAACTGTCGTTTTTAGTCGTCCTACAGGGAAAAGATATTACTACGAATTTATACCCAGAGACATCAATGAAGGTTTAACAATTCCTAGCTGTATTATAGTTTTTTTATCACTAACCAGACGCTACCTAACGCACTGGCGCAGAGAACCAAAAAAAAAATAGAAAAACTACAATCTTTATTTATTAATATAACTACCTTCTGTGTTGATATTGCGCGCCATGTTAGGAGATTGCATTATACCGCAATCTAAGACTTAAAATAATCTTTCTGATTCGAAATAAATCCATAAGACATTCAGGAGACTGCGCAGAATTCATACGGCCTAAGAAAGAAAATCAAGAAAATATTAACTACTGTTTTCCACAGTCCGGCCAGAAGAATTGTTCTATTTTGTACAACTTAACACATACATTGTTTGTCCTCACTGATATTTATTTATTTATTTATTTATGATCTGATTTTTAGATTTACAACAGAGGTTTACACACTGCTGAAACCGCACAAACACACAGGTTTTGCTATAGACAGTAAGAAAAGAGGATTCAAATATAAAAATTTTCACATCAAAGAGATCAATCCTCTATCCTTGCGCAATAAATATAAGTATATATATAATGAATATGATTATCATAAACAGTAAACTAGAATTTTACAGGAATTAATTCATTGAAATTAACAGTGTAACAATACGTATTAGCAAAAGTATATTTAAAGTTTGAAAGAATGGTATTTGTCTATCAATAGCTTAAAACTTTCACCCTTTATTCCCTGGTGCGCTAATCATAAAGCTAAGCTTATAAATTATTAATACTTTAAGGAACAGTTACACATTGAATCTGATTTGCTAGAATTGCTATAAGATTAAATTCATTTCTTCTTTATGGAACAGTTACTAATCTAATCTTTTTTTTTTTATGCGTATAGGGAAATTTTATTCCTTTCTATTTTCGAAAATAAAAGTAAATCTTTCTTAAAAGCTCATATTCCTACTGCTATATTCTTTATACAACCTGGTTAAAAAGTGTATTCAAATCTGAAATACTGTATGTACAAATATGTTTTATTTCTTTTCAGCTTAAAGTTTAATTATTTTTCTAATTTATTTCCTTGCTGTTTGTGCAGGTTCAGTAAAACAATTTCCTTTCAAAATAATGATTCCTACAATAGATTTCCAGAATTCAAACACAAGAAAGAGAATTCAAGAAGAGAACCTGTTAAATCTTGAAAACTGACTGATAAACGATCTTTTGAAACTTTTGTCAAACCCCAATCAAATCACCAGATTCCAATGAAGAAATTTGCAATGATTCCAGCTTCCGAATTACGCTTCAGAATAAAAATCCTAAAGAAAACTCTTGAAACAATTTCTTGTTGAAATTTGCTTAAAAATTGCTGCCGTCAAATTCTTCTCGTGAATGTGTGCACACTCTTTTTCCAAAGTCCCAAAAATTATAAATTCATGCAATTCCACTTTCAAACACAAAAACTTAACTGGCAATTCAATTTGCATTGAAAATAACTCTTTCAGTTCAACTAATCCTTCAAAATATCATAACAGTCCGTTAACTATAATCAGAAATTCTTATCTCATCAAAAATATCTTGTTTTAAGAATATCTTTTTCACACAATTCAATTTGCACAATTATATCAGCAATAATATTATTTTAATTAAAACATTGCAAAGAATTAAATTCAACAGCATATTTAATTTAATTTATTAAATTAAATCACAAACGTTGCATAAACATAAATAAACATTTAATAAAATCGATATTAAATACGCAAACACATAACAATATACATTTAAACATGACAAGACAAATTGGGCTACACAGGGAAACACAGAGATACTCGTTCGAAAACGAACGATGGTTAAAACGGACCTGCCAATACCTCCGACAACATAATAATAATGGATTAGGGTACACTCAGACCTGACAAGCAGGTGGAGCTGTTACCCGGTACCTATGTCTGCAGGAGAACATCAAAGTTAACACATGTATATATATATAATCTCATGTTAGAAAACACACCGTGAATAAGAATTGCAGCGTAGCAGGGTACTCACGAATGAGTAATGCTACACTGTCTTATCCACTGTCACAAACGAGCAAGATCAATCATATCAACATGATAACATAAGCAATAATCATAACCAATAAGCTATATCATGAATGAAACTATCACAGTATCATCGAACCAACATAATCAAATAACCAGGATGTCAATGTATCATCCGCACAATCAAAACAACATAGTATCTAGAATCTCCTCTGAAAAGAATCAACATAGTATCAAAGTAATCTAACAAGCAGAATCAAACCTAATAGTATGTCTAAGCTGGAGGGACACTACATCCTCCCCCCCTAGGATAAGGCTTACTCCTGGAAGCCTGCAAACAAATATGGATAAAGCTCATGCATACGTGTCGCATCCTCCCAAGTAGCTGATGCCTCATCGCTAGGATCCCATTGGACCCTCACCTGATCAACGTCTCGACCCCTGAGGGCGAGCCTCCGACGCTGAAGAATGCCCACGGGCTCCAAAGCCAGCTGCCCGTCCTCTACCTGTAATGCATTCCAATCAAGTACATGTGAAATATCAGGATGATAAGGTCGAAGAACAGATACATGAAAGACATCATGAATGCGTGATAGACTGGGTGGTAAAGCAAGTCGATACGCCACAGGACCAATCCTCTCCAGAATCTCGAATGGTCCTACAAAACGAGGTGCGAGCTTAGAGCCTTTTCCATAACGGATTGGACTCTTACGCGGACGAACTCAAAGAAAAACCCTGTCACCAACTGAAAACTGTCTATCCACCCTATGCGCATCGGCATACTTCTTCTGTCTATCCTGTGCTGCTACCAAGTGCTCTCTAATACGATCCACCTGTTGCTCCATATCACGAAGCATCTCAGGACCGAGTAGGACTCTATCCTCAAGTCGATCCCAACTCAATGGTGTACGACAAGGACGTCCATATAGTGCCTGGAATGGAGGCATACCTATGGAACTCTGATAACCATTGTTATAGGCGAATTCCACTAAGTATAAATAGTCCTCCCAATGAGACTGTCGATCCATCACATACATTCTGAGCATATCTTCGAGAATCTGATTGACTCTCTCTGTCTGACCATCAGTCTCAGGATGATAAGCTGAACTGAAATTCAACTGCGTACCTAAAGCATGCTGTAATGATGTCCATAAAGCTGATGTAAATACAGGATCCCTATCAGAAATGATTCTACGTGGAATCCCATGCAATCGTACTATATCCTCCATGAAAATTTTGGCCACAGAGGAAGCATTGTAAGATGACCGAACTGGTGAAAAATGAGCTACCTTTGTCAATCTGTCAACAGTAACCATGATGGCATCATGTCCACGTAATGACATAGGTAATCCAACAATAAAATCCACTGATATAACATCCCATTTCCACTCAGGAATGAGATGTGGCTGCAACAAACCAGCGGGATGTTGATGCTCCGCTTTGACTCTCTGGCATTCAAGGCATCTCGATACAAAATCAGCAATGTCACGCTTCATACCAGGCCAAAAATATAACTGTCGAAGATCTGCATACATCTTCTTGACTCCAGGATGTGCTGAGTAAGGAGCTCGATGTGCCTCTGTCAAAATAAGAGTACGAAGATTCTCAGTAGGTGGTACATATATACGACCCAGATGTCGCAACAAACCATCTATCTCGATTGCATATCCTGAAAATCTTCCCTCCAAGGGTCTATTTGAATCAATCTCCATCTTCATGCGATTATAATCTATGGGAATGATATCGACTCTGTCAGCTCCAAATTAATCGGTGAGAATCTCGTAATGTTTTTGCCGTTAAGGCGTTTGCCAACGTTCTCTTACCGAACATGTTCTACTTACCAATCATGATGAACTCCATCCGCGAATACTTCGCATTTAGGTAGAAACGTGTAAATATATAAATTGCGGTGATCTAATGAAGAAGTTCAAAGCGATGCCTATGTCTCCAGCGAACTAGGCATGAACAAGCTGCAGTGAGCTCATCATGTGAAGAATGATTACATTGCCGTGATCTTTGAGTTTGCGAGACTCGCAAAGCAATCCTTTCGTCCATCATCAATTGACTCCTAAACCTTCGAAGAAGCATCGTTACAGAACAATAAAATCTTTAGCGGGGATCGAAATTTGCTAAGATAGATTTCCTAGTCGGCTTATCCTTAAGTATCGAAAAGCCAATTGACATTGATCTATCTAAATCGTTTCTTCCCTTTCCTCGAGAAATGATGATTAATCGATCCTAGAAACCCACTGAACAAATAGATGCAATAACCCGTGAGACCCATGGAGAACTCTGAGACCTCGAAGAACACATTTTTTAGGTATGGAATGATAATCAATGATAGCGGATCTTTTCGGGATCCATTCCTCTCGAAATCACATGACCAAGGTATTTCACCTCAGTTTTGAAGAATTCACATTTCTTCAAATTTCCAAACAATTGGTTCTCCCTCAAACACTGTAGAACTTGCCTCAAATGCTCTTCATGTTCCTGCATATTTCTCGAATAAATCAAAATATCATCGAGAAACACGAGAACAAATCGATCAAGATAGGTGCGAAACACACCATTCATCAGACTCATGAACACTGATGGTGCATTCGTTAACCCAAACGGTACCACTGTGAACTCATAGTGTCCGTATCGAGTTCGGAATGCCGTCTTATGAATATCAGCTTCTGCAATTCGCAACTGATGATAACCGGATTTCAAATCAATCTTAGAGAATACAGTTGCTCCCTTGATCTGATCAAAAAGGTCATCAATTCTAGGTAATGGATACCTGTTCTTAATCGTTACCTTATTCAATTGACGATAGTCAATGCACAATCTGAGAGATCCATCCTTCTTCTTCACGAAGATAACAGGTGCTCCCCAAGGGGAAACACTCAGACGAATGAAACCCTTTGACAAGAGTTCCTCCAACTGAATACGAAGCTCCTCCAGTTCCTGTGTAGTCATTCTATATGGAGCACGAGAGATGGGTTCTGCTCCAGGAACTAAATCAACTCTGAAGTCTATGTCACGTTTCGGTGGCATACCAGGAATATCACTAGGAAAAACATCAGTGAATTCCCTAAGAATGGGGTGATCATCAAGTGATATCTCCTGACTTTCACCAGAATCCAAATCACTCACTGTTGTCGCAAACAACTGACATCCCTGACGAAGGCATCTCTTCAACTGCATCGCAGAAATTATCCGCAAAGAAATGGGTCTCTGAACACCAACAATCTTAACCTCTGTACCATCATCATTAATGCAACGTACTGTCTTCTGGCGACAGTCAATCACTGCATGATGAGTTCCTAACCAATCCATTCCCAAAACAATGTCATATGACCCTAAAGGTGTGACTCGAAGATCTACGGAAGTAGTCAATGATCCAATTCTAAGTCCACAATTGCGGACAAGGGATTCAACTGCTACTTTAGCCCCAGAAGCAAATTCCACCTGCCACCTATCACCTTGCTTTACGGCCACAAGTCCACAACGCTCAACTATAGAAGGTGAAATAAAAGAATTTGTAGCACCAGAATCAAATAGAATATTAACATCAATACCCTGTAACTGACCTGAAGATTCAACCACTGTGTTCTGATGATCGGCTTGGCGATTATTTACTGCAGTAAACACTGTATGAGTATGACCCACATCACCAACTGTCGGCTCTGAAACTGCCGGTCGCTGTCCATAACCTGATGTACCTCGCATAGGACACTGCCTAGCAATATGTCCCTACTGTCCACAAGAAAAACATCCAGTGCCTCTGCCAAATCCTCTGCCGCCCGAAGGTGCATTGGATTGCTGATAACTACCTCGACTCACTGTCGACTGAGCACTCTGAATTGGCTGGTTCTGCAGATTGCGCTTATTGCGCCACCAATTGCGGTTCCTTCCTGATTGAGAATTATTACTTTGTTGGTTCTGTGAATTTTTATTCTTTTGTTGATTGCATTGTTGTTGTCCACCCTTAGCGGGTGCCTGTTGATTCCTAGAGGAACCACCTGTCTGAAACTGACCACCACGCTGACCAAAACCTGAAACAGGAGCACTGCCTATCTGTAATCCAGTGTGTCCACCCAATGCCATAGCGAGGTTCTCTTCCACTATCCGTGCCTTCTCCACAGCAACCTCCATAGTCTTCGACTCGAAGACTCTGACTCCACCGCTAATACGGGCGTTTAAACCCCTAATGAAGTGCTGCACTAACATTGCCTCATCATCCATAATCCCTGCATATTGCTTGAGCTCATAAAACCTACCCTCAAACTGTTCCATGGACATTGCCATCTGACGAAGATCATGAAACTCATCCGCATGTCGCTGCCTCCAATGTTCAGATAGGAAACATGCTCTGAACCTCTCCAGGAACATATCCCATGAGACTGCACCAATCTCTAGATGGAGCTTCTGCTCCTCCAATTGCCACCAAGTAGAGGCAAAGCCTCTCAGATGCATTATGGCGCAACGAGCACGCGTATTGCTGCCATAAGGATGCATTGCAAAGCATCGTCCCAAATCAAGCAACCAAGTCTCTGCCTCTAAACCTCCACCAGATCCATCAAATGTAGGAGGGCGTGCCCTCAACAAATCTCTCATGTGACCTGCAATAATAGCATCCTGCTGTACTGAATCATCAACTCTCCTCGGAGATCTATCACGTTCTCTATTCACTTCCTGTACCACTTCTTGTCTAGGTCCAAGTCGAGCTAGGACCTCCTCAAGTAAAGGGCGTAACTGTGACCCCTCTACCACTGACTGTTCTGGAACCTGTGCCTCATTACCCTGATCCAACTGTGGTCCCAAATGTTCTGCCTGATCACTCTGACGAGGGCTCGGAGGGGGAGTAACCTGGCGGCTTGGCCCACGGCCACCACCACGGCCTCGACCACGACCTCTAACACGACGCCTAGGCATGATCCTACACACAAACCAAGACAAGTCTTGTTATAAGACAAACAAAGCAAATGGAAAGCACAACAACCAAGTCTAACGTACTAAACAACCTAATGGGCTCATTTAACCAGAGCACCCAGTGTTAGAACTTGGCTCTGATACCAATCTGTAACGCCCCGACTTAGTTACAATATAACAAAGAGCAAGTACAAAGTTAACAGAATTTTTTTTTTTTTAATAACTTTACATATGTTATAAAGTATCTAAGACGTTGTTACATAATTTAATAAGTTAACTATTCACAATTGATAATCAATCCAAAAGTACAAATTTGATTTCATGTAAGATCCAGTTATAAATTTACATACGATAAAATATCTCAAATGTCCATTTTACATAAAACGAGATTTCAAGGAATCTCCATACATCAAAGATGGTACAATCTGTGCTCTCTTACACAAGAGGTAAGTTTACAAAACATTAAGTGTTCAAAAGGGATCTGGTACAAAATCCACGAACAAGCTCTGCATCCTCAGTCACGAACAAAATAGTAACTGGAATCTGCTGCGAGCTTAGGATCATCTGCAAGAAAATTATAAGATAGGTGTAGCACGGTTACCTCCCGACCACGTGGAACCCAAAGGTCCACTCCCTCCGTGCTAGGAGATACTGACAGGTCCACAAACAAAGCAAACAGAACATCACTATACGGGGTTTACAATTCACTATACGACATAACGTTTACAATCAAAATGCATGAAATCACAGTATCAAGTCACATTAAAACGAAATCTCAACAAAAGAAACACCATCATGAAATAGACTAAGAGAGTGTCATCGCATTGTCAGGATAGGTTACCCTGGCGAATCTTCCTAGACTACCGGCCCTCACCAAGAGTTACCCTGGCAGTCTCTACCGATTCCCGGCCCCTATGCAGACTAATGCGGCGTCGTTACATCTTTCAAGAGGACAAGATGGCGACTTGCCATTCCAGGCCTTCTCAGCCTTTTCTCAACCTAAACGAGCGTTAAGAAGTAGGCGAGGCATATCTTTATCTGATTTAGTGTTTAGAACTACCCAACCCCTAAAATATTAGTTAGGTTATCACTTAATTAACTCACCTACGTTAGGTTACCCAGACAATCACTATAGGATTTCGGCCCCTAACGTAAGCCACTCTCTCTAAATCATGACTCAACATAAAATCATTCTAGGGGATGCTATCAAGCATAAAATTCACAACCTCAAAGGTTTAATTCTTATAGTACGAACAGACCAAAGTCTCGAAGAAGAGGTCAACATTAAAATATAACCGCTATATCCCCAAGAAAGCAAACATGATAAACAAAACAACAAAATAAAAGTGTAACAACCTTGTCGATTTGATATTCACTTTTCTAGTCTCGGTGTAGAGAAAATAAAACACACCACTAAATCACCATGTAAGAACACTCATTTATTGCTAAACACAGTTCCGCAGTACATATTTTCAATCTTGATAAATTGGAAAATTTAAAATCTTATCAGCACCAATTCATTTCCTAAACTTTTAATAAAATGAAGATATCAATTATCCACATTATCATATATATGCATCTTAATAATTTTCAATTAACTCAAGGAATTGGAAATTCTTAATAAACAAACTTAGAATTTTAAAATATGTATATGTACTTCATACAATCTAAAAATCAAGTATTTTATTATATATATATATATATATATTTTTTTTAAAGTAAGATATAATCTCTATATAAAGGTCATTCAACCGCTTAATATACACAACTTAACACACTGTTATAACATATAATCAATTTAAAAATCATACATAAAAATTTAAAATCTTAAAATATCTTTTCTCTGTTTTTATGGATTTCACTTAACTATTATTTACGTTCAGTAAAGATCTTTCGGATAATTATCTATTCAATAGACTTTCACTGATTACTACATGCAAGGAGAAACAACACATTCAAGGCTGGTAATAAGCTTCAGATGATTACTACATGTTTAAGGACGCATGCATACATATAAATCTCAGCCATCTAATAGCAGAAACTCGCGCCTTGGTATTAGATATCAGATCTCGCCATGCAAAGAACTAAATATCATTAGATAACTGTCATTTTTAGTCGTCCTACAGGGAAAAGATATTACTACGAATTTATACCCAGAGACATCAATGAAGGTTTAACAATACCTAGCTGTATTATAGTTTTTCATCACTAACCAGACGCTACCTAATGCACTGGTGCAGAGAACCAAAAAATAAAAAAATAAAAATAGAAAAGCTATAATCTTTATTTATTAATATAACTACCTTCTGTGTTGATATTGCACGCCATGTTAGGAAATAGCATTATACCGCAATCTAAGACTTAAAATAATCTTTCTGATTCGAAATAAATCCATAAGACATTCAGGAGACTGCGCAGAATTCATACGGCTTAAGAAAGAAAATCAAGAAAATATTAACTACTGTTTTCCACAGTCCGGCCAGAAGAATTGTTCTATTTTGTACAACTTAACACATAAATTGTTTGTCCTCACTGATATTTATTTATTTATTTATTTTTTTGATCTGATTTTTAGATTTACAACAGAGGTTTACACATTGCTGAAACCGCACAAACACACAGGTTTTGCTATAGACAGTAAGAAAAGAAGATTCAAATATAAACTTTTTCACAACAAAGAGATCAATCCTCTATTCTTGCGCAATAAATATAAGTATATATATAATGAATAGAATTATCATAAACAATAAACTAGAATTTTACAGGAATTAATTCATTGAAATTAACAGTGTAACAATACGTATTAGCAAAAGTATATTTAAAGTTTGAAAGAATGGTATCTGTCTATCAATAGCTTAAAACTTTCACCCTTTATTCCCTGGTGCGCTAATCATAAAGCTAAGCTTATAAATTATTAATACTTTAAGGAACAGTTACACATTGAATCTGATTTGCTAGAATTGCTATAAGATTAAATTCATTTCTTCTTTATGGAACAGTTACTAATCTAATCCTTTTTTTTTTTATGCGTATAGGGAAATTTTATTCCTTTCTATTTTCGAAAATAAAAGTAAATCTTTCTTAAAAGCTCATATTCCTACTGCTATATTCTTTATACAACCTGGTTAAAAAGTGTATTCAGATCTGAAATACTGTATGTACAAATATGTTTTATTTC